>CAUYLG010063168.1:0-207145 GCA_963573385.1 Cacajao melanocephalus
ACTGCATTCTAGCCTGGGCAATAGAACAAGAATCTCGTTCTCTCTCCCTCTTTCTCTTCCTCTTTCTTTCTCTCTTACATTCTTTTTTTTCTTTCTTTCACTCTCACTTTATTTCCTCTCTTTTTCTTTCTTTCAAAAATAAAATAAATAAATAAATAAATAAATAAATAAAATGAAGAATAGTACTATCACTTTTGGCAGTTATGTCATCTCATTTAACCTAGTAGTTTACAATCTACTGTGAGACAATGGTACATATAGTAGCTGCTAGACTACAGGATTTGTGAAAAAGTATGTTGACATCAACTATGTGATTATATTCTGGAAAACTCTTAAGAGAATTTGCCAAAGAAGTTAAGACCTTATGGGGAGTAAGATTTATAAGTGAGCCTATATAAATGTATATTTAAGTGAATAAGCATTAGGTAAATATATATATGAATACTTATTTTTCTGTGCATTAAAATAAACCAGTGAGCACAGCACACCAGTTAAAGAGAAAATCAATAATACTTTTCATAAAATATAGGAGTATATTAAAATAGAGGGTTATTTCTTTCTAGATAAAACTTTTAAAATATTTTTACTCTCTGATTTTAATGAAATTCTTGTTAATTCATATTACATTAAACGTTTCAGTGATGAATTAGAAAGAAAAAATGTATACATCTTTGTAGATTTATCTGTAACAAAACAAATACGCCATAGTCACCATACCCTGTAATAGTAAGAGAACTGGAGATCATTCTATCTCCAGTTGAGAAAGTTGGTGTAAAATGCTAGTACCTAGGTGACAAAATTTAAGAAGAAACGCATTCTCAGTGTCTTGAAAATTCAGAAGAGTTGACAAGTGTGCTACCTCAAGAGTGAATGCCTGCTTAAATTTTGCACCCTCAGTGCTTTTCTTACTTCATCTTCCTTTGGTCCAGCTCTGAAGACATAGACCAGGTTTATGTTGCTTCTGGCTATACCCTATAGTTATGACATATGCACATTTGATTTTGTGTCAGAACCTTACTTCTTACAGCTTCCCCACTATTTTGCCTAATCTTCACACAACATTATCTTGCTTACCTTAAATCTGCATTAAGCAATTGGGCAAATTCTGCAGAAGGGCACTTTTTAGAATTCCCTGCCTATACCCCATTCTTAGATTAGGGATTTGATGACTTTTTAAAATACAGAATAGTTTTATTTGTTTTTCCTTCAGTCCAGTATAGCTCTTCTTAAGTATTCATGTGCTGAAACATTACTGTATAGGGTTGGGTGCTACAAAATACATACCGTACCTTCTGGGTAAATAAAGAGATTTTCAAGGGTTATTTTCTTTATAAGCTACTTTTGAGTAATATACTGATTTTAGTATCTGCTCCTCACCCCTAAAGGCCTAGCAGAGTGTATGGCACAGAGTAGGCACTTAATAAATGCATGTTAAATAAATGGCTTCTACTGCATACACTGTAACTACCAATTTTTTACTTTAAAACTTGGAATCATTCATGATTCACATATATTTTATCAAAGAATCTTGCAGCGATGAAAAATATGCAAATATATATCTACTTATTTTCACATGAGGAGAATTTATAGTTACAGGGTGATTACTGTAATTTCAGAGGAAGTTCTAAAATCCCTAAGTGAAAGTCTTACCTGAGGAAAGTTTTAGGTTTCTCCTCTATTTTCCAGGTTTTGTCCTTGAAATTTTTTATCTTGACTATCAAGTCCAAATTTCAAAAACCTTAATTAAGGTCTCAGTGGATTTCTTTATAATATTAGCCAGTTTTACCTTTAAGACTACTTTGTGACAAAAGAACAAAAGGAAGAGGTGAGTTGTCTTCAACTGGCTACTGATTTATTTCTGTTCATCCAGGACAGTAAAATATTTTTGAAAAAGAAAGCAAAAGTAAGAGCAGGACTTCTCAGCTCGAAAGACAGGTACAACAGATGATGAGGTCAGAGCAGTTTAAATCGTCACATACAGACAATACAGTTTTTTTTCAAGGACTTCTTTGGCAGCATCTGAAACTGCTCCATATTGTAGTGCTTTGCCCAAGAGTTTTGTTGTTGTTGTTGTTTTGACACAAAGCCTTTCTCCATTGCCCAGGCTGGAGTGCAATGGCGCGACCTCAGCTCACTGCAACCTCTGCCTCCCAGGTTCAAGCGATTCTCCTGCCTCAGTCTCCTGAGTAGCTGGGATTATAGGCAGACACCACCACGCCCAGCTGATTTTTGCATTTTTAGTAGAGACAGAGTTTCACCATGTTGGCCAGGCTGGTCTTGAGCTCCTGTCCTCACGATCCGCCCACCTTAGTCTCCCAAAGTGCTGAGGTTACAGGCGTGAGCCACCGTACCCAGTCTGCCCAAGATTTTTATTGCCTAATTTATGTCTGTCCCCATGTGTAAAATGATGGCTCATTCCTATTTTTTCTTAATTGACTGTGGGGTTTCCATATCCATTCTTTTTCTATTCTATGTTCTTAGTCTCCTGTACTTCAGATTACTTTTTTTCTGGACACTCTCTCAATCTCTTCCCTATACTTAACATTCTAAGCTTTCCTTCTAGTCTTTCATTAGTACTTTACAATGAAGTTTTTCTATATAGTTGTGTATATTTTTAACTCCTGAAAATAACTTTCTGTATTATAATTTTCACATATAAAAATGAAAAGTCAAATACTATTTTTAAATCTTTTGTATTAATAATTTAAAAATTAAAGAACAAATCTAAGAAAGAGGTAATATTCTTAGATTTGTTCTTTTTAATCCTCTGCTACATCCTCTATATCCTCTACTAATTTTTGCTAGAGTCACTCTTGTCTATAGGTGTATTTGAAATGAGTATAACTTTTTTATTTTACTATTTGTCAAACCTTGGGAGTTTCAGTATTTCAGTTAATATATGCTATGTTAAAAGAGCCACACCAACCACAATTTAGAAGTTACTGAGTTCCAATAACTCATGTAAACAAACTAAGTGGGTGACCAAACTTTGTAAGATTTTATCTTCTCTGATATTTTTCTATTGGCTAAAGTTGTAGTCTAATTGGTCTGAACTTTAGTATGTGATATACATTCACAACAACAGAGGTTGTGGATAAGGAACATGGCAATGAACTTTACGTAGTATCTTATGGTCTTAATATGCTCAGGATACCTGTCAGCCCATTGGACACTACAGCTGAAATGCTGTGAAACACAATATCTCATTCCACTATAAACAATTGAAGCTGGTGCAGTGGCACACTCCTGTGGTTCCAGCTACTCAGGGTGCGGAAGCAGGAGGATCACTTGAGCCCAACAATTTGAGGCTGTAGTATGCTATGATGGCACCTGCAAATAACTACTGCTTTCCAGCCTGGGCAACGTAGTGAAACCCTGCCTCTGAAGACAAAAACAACTGGAAATTCAAGCATACTTGCATGGTTCAGGAAAACGATTCTGAGACAAAAGAACTAGAATCTGTAATTATAATTATTCCATAGTCAGGATTTGGACCCATGAAAGTGTTTTCTGTTGTATAGCAAGAGTCCTGTCATCTTATACACCTATGGTAATAGCCATTCTTTCTTAAGAAAAGCTGCCTCTGAGTAATTAACAAGTCTTCATTACTGGTAGGTTGGAAAAAAAAAAGTTTGCTCTGAAATATTGATCCTCAGCAGTTGTTAGACTGGTAACATTTAGATTTATTGAGATGAAGGACAGTGAAGAATGGAAGAATTAGGATTTTGCCACATTGAAATGCCTATTTTGCCAATTATTTGCTGCAAGAATGTAGGTAACTTTATCTCAGTTTTAATGGAATATTAATTGTCTACCTTATAGAGCAGGTGTAGAGATTAAATCAGATTGCATGAATAGATAAAGCCTATTACTGTGCTTGGCCCTTTGTCTGTACTCAATCACTAGACACTAACTTTTATTAGTAGAGTACAGTCTGGATATGTTGACTTGTGACTTAAAGATAATCACAGGTATTTTAGAGACAGTTGAAAACATGTGTCTGGTCATAAATAGAACGATTCAGGATGGGTTTACATAGAAGTAATAATGGGAATAGTTGAGATCAATAGTGGAAAATGTATCAATTGAAAAGAGAAGAGTGTTCATAGAATGTTCGTGTGTGTGTGTGTGTGTGTGTGTGTGTGTGTGTGAGAGAGAGAGAGAGAGAGAGTTGTGAAAGGTGCCGGGGATGGCAGGCACTACAAAAAGAGCCAATGAAGTTGTGAAAGAAATAAGAGAATTAAGAGTGTAACATCATAAAGTCATTATTATTTATTGAACGTATGGTATACAGTTCGTTATAGAATTTTTATTTTCCAAAATGATGCCTTTCTTGAAAACTTTATTCATATTTAATACATGCATATGTATATTTTGCAAATCATGACACTTAAGATATGATTATGAAATAATAAAAGTCACATAAACACAGAGAAAATTATGTAAATGAAGAGAAATAATAATGTCTTCTGGCAATTAAGTAGAACGCATAAACTAGGAAAATTAAAGCAAATGTTCTATTTCATACATTTGTTTGAGATTTCAATTTTATAGTTATTATCATAGTGATTATCATATTGAGCCCAAATTGTTAGGTGCATTCTATATGAACATATTTTCTGTATTTGATGCTCTTTAGGCAGAGAGTAAGGATATGTTACAGGTTTTCTTTACATAGTTCTCTTAATAGTAATTATAGAAAGCATTCTGTGATATTTACCATACAAATTACTAAGAATGGACTTGCAGAGTTGAGCTTGAAAAAGCTGGAGTGTTATATTTTCCTGAGGCACAGATTTGTTGTTTTCAAAAGTATAAAATGTATCAGTGTTTCTATGTATATGGTTATTTTTCTTATTTTCTTTCTCACATGTATCTGGTAATATCCAGATCAAGATTTGATTTTATTAGTTGCATTTCAACAGCAGTAAAAGTAATTTTGTGTTCTATTACCTTTTTCTGTGATCTTCTTGTAAAACTTGAAATTGAGGTTGGCATATTTGTAAATATGATTTTCTTTCCTAGATATTTTGAAAGTTTATTTACTTGACAGATAAATTATCCTGTGAATTTTAGTGGTAGCATTGGCTATATTAATAGGAAATTAGCCTTTCAAGATCTAGGTTAGTATTTCTTTTTATATTACTATGAAGGTAATCGGTTCTAACATGATCATTTAAAACTTGAGGCTCTCTTAATATATATCTCAGTTATTGAAATGGGTTAGGCAAAAAAAGCTAACCTATATGCCACCATAAATATAAATCTTGTCTGTAGCATTTTTAATTTTGAAAGGGCTAGTAAAATTTGAGGCTCACACTTTAAGGTCGTTTGAATGAACAGACATATTTCTTCCAACTTCTTAAACAATAGGAAACAGTAAGAAAAGCTAGAATGTTATTTGTATGCTTGCTTTGAATGCCCTCCCAATAGTGGTGGTATATTTGTACTGATTCATTCACGTATTCTGGGCTTCTCCTAATCAATAGCATGTGATCAAGAACAATTTAAATCTCTGGCTCACATGAGTATTTGATCCATGAGCCCTTGCCCCTAAACGTATGATGCTTCAATTTAAAGAATATCCTAAAAGGAAATGTATTCTCCTTTAAGAATAGGCCAAAGAGAGATAGAATAAAACTGATTCACACTCTCCCTTTAATCACATTTATTAGAAAAGGATGATTTTCATCCTCTCACTTAAAAGGTTAATACTGCTTAGAATGGGAAAAAAATACATGTTCCTTGGATATTGTTGGAAATCACTATTATTGCCCTCAGAATTAAAATACATGTTAAGCACTGGCAAGATGGCCTTTGAAAATGGTAACATAATTTAATGTTTATTTGTTTGTTTCATTTCAAAGAAAGAATCAGAATTAAAGTAGGAAAATGGATAATCTTTGATTTCATTATGATCTAGTAACTCATTCCATTTTCTTTCTTTTCTCTACCCTCCTTTTCTTTATGTGCTCTTGCCCATACATAAAAATTAGATTTCTTGAACATATTTCTTGTATCAGTTCTGGAGATTTATGATTTATACTTAAGTTTTGACAACATTCTTACTTAAATGTGGCAGTGCTGCTCTCTGAAGAAAAGATTCATTGGCAGATCTTAGGAATATGTTACAAATATTCTCTATGGTCCTTAACATGTTTATTTTTATCTTGTATTGGGTTTCTTCAGCTATAATAAACACAGAAGCAAGTTTTTGGTACTTAATCTGTTTTTTCGTTTAAATTTAATATGATTCATTTCCAGTGAATGCTGTATGGCACGCAGTATGTGGTCAATTAATATGTATTAAAATATTGACTAATAATATAAAATTACTTATTTAATCAATTTATTCAACAATATAGAATTTCTGCTGTTTTCTGTCAAATTGTATAACATCTGAACTCTCTGACGTTAAATTCTTATCAAAAGCTCACTTATAAAATAGAATATTCATATCTGATTACCCCAAATCCAAGTATACCTAAAGATTTCTAAATTTTATCCCTGCATGAAACAGAACTTTATCATGTTTCATTCCTAGGCCATCATAAAATTGCTTTTATTAAACCATGCTTTGGCATTACCTCATAAGTCTGCACTGGAGAATTTTAAATGTTCATTAAAAAAAATGCTGTTATAAGCACATAGTTCACTAAATCAAATCAAGTGTTCCATTGATGAGGACCCTTGAGAAAATTTTCACTCAGGTTTGTGTATTAGGAAAGGCTTTTTTGTTTCTGTGCAGCTGATTTGTTTTTATCTGATGGATGTCATAAAACTGTAAACTGCTTCTCTTACAGCTCTGGACAATAGGATGCCCTAGCAATTGTACTAAACCTTATGTTTACATTGCCGACTCTCTGATCTGAATCCCTCCACTCATTTTATTTCCGAGTCCTTTTTCTGCATTTTAAATTTTATTTTTATTTTTGAACTTTATGTCCTTCTGTAACTCCAGTTCTTTTTCTTCTTTTGATAATGACAAACCATAACAAAAATGAATACTTCAACTTTCTAATAACACTTTCACACCTGTGTTTAGTATTATTTAGTCTTCTTTTTGTTACACCTAGTATAATATCTATTCAAATTCTAATGTTAAATAAATAGATGAGCTATATCTTTCTCTTTGTCTTCACTTGATACGACTCTTCTCAGATTCTGTTACTTCTGCTGCAACATCTCAGGTCTAAACAGGAGCACTTTCTCATTTTCCTATGTATTATCTCTGCTGATGTTGATCTGTAATGGAGCTTGTAACTACAGTGTCATGAATTTATAACTCTTACTTTATTTTACAACTAACATCAATAATGTTTCCAGTTTTTTAATCAATCTATATTTAGTTGAAATCTCTTTGATCGAAGACAACAAGCGCTGTGGATTATTTCCAGAATAGATTAATATGTCACACTATGTTCTTAGTCTGTTTTAGTTTAGTATATTCTCTTATTGAAGACATTAAATTTCTATGTTAGCATAAGGAATATAATTTTGATTCTAATGAGGTTGCTATTGATATATTTCATATGACTCTGTTCATCCTGTATGCAAACCTTGGATCAAAGCAAATGTGTAATTCTCTTTTAACCAATGATATCGAAACGAAAGGTTTCTAACTGCCCTGTAGCACAAAATTAGTGGGTTTGAATCTTTTAAGTAATCATAAAAGAATTGAAAATGGAACAAAGTGAGCCAAAATTCTTTAGTACTGTTTTAAATAGTTTGTTCACAGAGCAGACAACTTGGGTACTTCAGAATTTCAGATCCCTTCCTGATTGAACTTTTGTCTTTCTGTAACTTCAATTCTTTTGGAAGGATGTATTTAAAGGATGTATTTAAAATCTTAAGTGCCTTTATCATACCAGTTACTTTCATATATCCTAAATGCTTATTTTATCAATTGTTTGTACTGAGATAAACCTACAGTTAAATTTTAATGAATATTTAATGCTTCTAAATTACAATTTGAAGATGTATAGAAATTATGTGATTCTAATATATACTCTACCCCTTCCTCCACTAGCAGCCGAGACCAAAAGAAGTTCTGTGAATTATCTAAAACTGTTTAATGTTGGCAGAGTGCTTATGGAAGAAAATAATCCCCTCTGACCTTTTTTGTTCTGGCTTACAGCAACTATGTGGATAATGTCAATGGTTCTCAAACTGTGATCACAGTAAACCTTTCATTTCACTCACTACAAAACTCAAAACAGCAACAGCAACCTTAACTAATACAGAAAAAGAAAACATATATATGTTATTAGATATTTGCATAATTTTAAGTTTTCATTTTATAACTTTTCTCCAAAATCATTGATGTTAGTCACTGCTTTTCTGATACAAGTCAAATGAAGAAGGGGGCAGGCAAATATTAATAAAAATTCAGAGACAGGAAGTGTTATAATACTTAGCTTTGGATTTGTCATACTTTGATGTTGTAGTTGCATATCTACCCTGTTGTTAAAATTTATTCTAAAAAAATAATACCCAATTGATAATGTAGGAACATTGATCTCCTCCTATAAGAGCACTGTGATTTCTAGGTTTCCAACACTGGAAAAGTGGGTGTTTATTAAATTTTTTTATAACTAAAATAAAATAGTCCTTTCTAGAATTGATTTTATTCTATTCATATGATTATTTTCCCCAAATTTTCTTAAAATCCTTGGTCGCCAATCAGTTTCTAAGCAGTAATTATCATTCCTGAAAAGAAAAAAGTGTGTTCAAAACAAGGACTTTTTATCATTTAAATAGCTACATACAATAGTTGGAATTTATTGCCTAAAATCTATTACCAAGAGTATAGACTCTGTGTTTTAATATTTGTAAGTGGAAGGATATCTTTCTGGTATGATTGAAACACTAGCTGTTGTGGGATAAACCAATGATTTCTTCAGATTTATATCCTATTATACCAAAACTTCATTATCCTTAGGAAAGAATTGGGTGAGCAATGAAAAAGAATGGTTTAATGGTTCTTTTTAAAAAATAAAAGCACTGAATTTATCACTAGAAAAAAATGTTTTCATTTTAAATTCAAAGAAGCTTAGATAACTTGTTTTTACCACTATTTAAAAAATCTTCACAGTTCTACTTTCCTGTTTGTAATTCTGGCCCAAACAAGAAAAGAAAATGCCAACAAAAATGAGAGGAAAAAAATTTTTAACAACTCCATGAAAAAATCTAAACATTCTGTAATTCTACTATTATTGCTTAATTTGAAAGACTAAGTAGATTTGGATGGACTTACTAAAGTTAAGGAGTCTTATGTTTTCTCTACTTCAAGGAGCATCCTCAATGAGTTTTAGTAGTGTTTGTGTGTTTGTGTCTGAGTATATATGTCTATTCCAACTATAAGTCACTTTAATGCCTTATGAACATTTTTTAAAAAATGCATAGCATTATTTAACAATTTTATCCATATAACTGATTTATTTCTGCATTCCTAATGAGTCAATTTAGAATTGATAAAAACAAAACAATTAACTACCCACTATATATTTCATCCATCCATTATTTCTTAGAAAGGCAGATGTTTGAATAAAAAGTAACCATTTGGAATAAATTCTCAAAATTTACTATTTGTGCTTTAAGGTTTTCATTAAAATGTTTTTATTTAATTTTGCAACATTCAACTACTTGTTATTTTTTTTCCCACAAATACATCAATATTTGGTTTAAACACAAATGACAGCAATTCAGCATTTATACTTATCCTATAACAACAAACTGATGGAAATGGAAAAATTAGGTATTTAAGGTAGTAAGTTTTGATTTACAACTTCTCAAGACTAATTTAAAACCAATGTCTAAATTCTCAATAAAAGCTCTCAGGTTGGGGAACATTCACCTCTTATAAAATTTACTTTGTATAATTCATGTCATTAATGGTAAATAAATGTGTATCAAAAACGCTTGTCAGTTATTATCTTTCCCAAAGAATATGCACAAAGTGTTGATTAAATAGATGATATTTAAAAATTAATATAGCCAGGCTAGAGTGCAGTGGCAAAATCATGGCTCACTGCAGTCTAGATCCAGGTTTATGTGGTCCTCCTACCTCAGCCTCTCAAATAGCTGGAACTACATGCATGTGCCACCACGCCCAGCTGATTTGTTTTAGTTTCTGGCAGAAAAAAAGGGTCTTGCTATGTTGCCCAGGCTGACCTTGAACTCCCAAGCTCAAGCATTCCTTCCACTTTCCCTCCCAAAGTGCTGGGATTACAAGTATGAGCCATCACATATGGCCAATGATTTGTTTCTAATGCCATGAAGAAAGTTGCAATGCTTTTTCAAAACTGAATAAACAGTAGAGCCTCAGAGAATTCTGTGTACTCACACAGCACCATTTTCTGTTGCATATTCCCATTTTATTTTGGTTTATATGTAAATATAATATGTTAATAAAATAAATAAAAGAACCATCCATAGGTCTAGATGGCATTTTTGAGATTTTGTCATCCAGTTCCTCATTTTGCCAAGGAGAAGCCTATGAGATTTCATGATTTGCCCAAAGCTACTCAATGATTGATAAAAGAGCCAGCTCAATGAGCCAAATCTTCCCACCCTCAGGCCTGTGCACATTTACTCCTTTTTTCTTTCTTGGCATCATATTATTGCATTAAATATACTCCATTTTTTAGCTTATTTTAAATATGTATCTTCAAATTTTAGATGTTGATTGTTCCACAATTGCATTCCGACTGAGTTTTGTTAAGAAGAGTGGAATAACTGTACCACAAATGTTTAGGTATTGTTTTTAAAACAATCCTCCAGGTTATAAACTCCGTGAAGGCAGGTAGGAGAGCCCAACTTGTTTATTGCTGAAATCCCAGACACTTACTTGTCCAATGTCTGGGAATCTGCATGATAGATTATCTGTATTTGTTGAATGTGAAGGGAATGCACTTTAGCAACTTCTTTGGAGCCTGTCAGTTCCGTGTCAATTAAACATTATCAAAATATCTGGGGTTTTTTTTCCATAAAATTTGGGTAAAGTTACTGTGAAGTAAAGATAAAAATAGAAAAATGTCTAAGAGCTTGTGCTAAATGGTTTTCATATGGATTAACACTTTCCTTTTTCCATCTTTATTTGCAGCACTATTATTTTCTGTTTGCTAGCACAAAAGTAAAGGCTTCTAGACTGAAGAGTGTTTTTCAAATTAAATTCATGTTTTGCTAGATAAATTGATTCTCAATTTCAACTTAATTCTTCAGGACATGGTCAAATTTGCTATATTTCTAAATTGTAATACACTAAAACTACTTTAAAATTTTTGCTTTGTTCTTTCTGGTCAAACAAAATTATCATGTGATTATCTGTTCTTCCCCCCAAATCAGCACATCTTTCAAGATTGCACAATGAAATGACTAAGGTACTATTCTTCTTATTAAATTACTATTAGACAAACTAGACGTACTTCCTTTATCTTACATTCATTTCACATTAAATTACATTTATAAGGGGAACATAAAAAATATTGTTCTAGGCATTGGAGATACATTGAATAGCAAGAGAGACAGTGCCCCTACTCTTGCAGAACTTACATTATAGTGGATGAAGACAGTAAGAAAATAAGGAAAGATTATTTCAGACAGTATATGCTTTGAAGAAAATAAAACAACAAGATACAATAGACAGTGACCATGATGAGCTAGTTTAGATACCTACAATAGTCAGAAAAAGTGCTTAAAAAAGGAGCATTGGAATGCAAACTAACAGGTATGGCAGTGTGCTGTCTTAGAGGACAGGCTTTCAAAGTGTCTTACAGGATATTTATTAAACTTGATCAGAGAGCTTATAACTTTGTAAATCTGATTTTACCAGCACACACACACACACACACAAAACAAAACCAAAAAAAAAATATGTCTCTATTGTAGATTTACTTCATCCAAGTTCAGGAGACTAACCTATTTAACTGGAATACAAAACTATAGTTTAAGAAAACATAATTATTCCTAAGTTTAGAATACTGAAAACCCTTATTTCAGAATACTAAAAATACTGAAAATCCTTCCTGTAGAAAGAGATAAATCTTTGTGGAAAGACAGATAGTTGTCTTAAAGATCATGGTAAGCATGTTAGTAGAACAAACTAGTTTTAAGAATTTCTTATTTGTAGTAAATTCACCTCCAACAGTATTACCTTGCCATTGTGCCTGGTCATTTTTGTTAAATCTGCTGTTCTCCCTCTGTCCTCTATTCTTCCAACCTTCACTCTCCTTCCACTTGAAAGTTTTAGATTCCTGGAACTTTCTCCCTGACTTTTTGGGTACGTTAACACTTTCAGACAAAGTTACATTAAATTCTTAAGGTTTCTACAGTCATTCAGCTTCTGCATATCTCTAATTTGTCTATTATGTTTTGATCCTGAGATTTATTATTCTTCTATTAGAGAATTGTATTCTTCATACCAAGTTCTTGGAGAAAGCACGGATCCCACACATTCTCATTGTCCACATGTTTACCTAATTGAAAATGACACAAGGTAAAAGCTTATCTAGAATAATGTGATGATAAACTATTGAAGAAATACCAATATGACATAAATACTTTTAGCTCTATAGTTTAATTTTTATTTCTTTTATTTATTTACTTCTTTCCCTAGGGTTGAAAACTGAAATTATACCAAGATATTTCATAATATGCTAGTGCATATTAGAATGAAGTTGACATTTCATATTTGTTGCATGTTTTTAATATGCTGAGTGTAATGCTATGGAACTTTCTAGTCAATTTTTAAAAAAGCCATGTATATCCAGTCTTACCAAGAAATCCTTTTTAACTTGAGTTTCCATTCATTTCTTTTAACCTTAGAAAGTTGTTATATTCTGTTAGTTTAACAATATCATGACTCATTTTTTCAGTTTAACTTTACGTAAATAGAAGTAGTTTCTGTATTTGGCCTCTAATTTACCTTCAGTGTTCCAAATTCTCCTTGATCCTGTGTTGATTTAGGAATAAAGAAAAAGCATTCTTTCCAAAGAAAGACTGATTGTGTTCTAAAGAACAGACATGGAAAAAATACATATACGTATATATACCCCCAGAGAGGGGTAGAAGGGAGAAAGAGGAGAGACTACAACACATTACAGTGTGCTTTAAGTTTTACTTGAGTGTTAAATTTTCTTTGACTAATATTTTTTCTTTATTTTTAATAGTCTACCTGAAACCATTTCCTTCCTTTTACTTTCACCATTTTGAAGTAGTTTTTGAATTACTTTAAATGTAGGAGGCTAATAAGTAGTAAAATTAAACTGTTTTGTTTCGCTTTTTATTTTAGAAAAGGCAGTCACAGCTGTTTTTAAGAGTCAGATCTTGTATGCATGCATGTTTTCTTTATTTTCATGTTGTTTGTAGTTTTCTGTTAGTAACAGTCATCTGTTAGCAGTATCACAACATATAGATTAGAAAGGGAGGCAGCTTTTAGCCTTGTGGTTAGTTGGCCAGAGCAGAGATGGGAGATTAAAAAAAAAAAATTCCTCCATGGTAACAGCAGAGGTTTCCATTAAAAGCACAAAAAAAAGGAAGTACAGAAAAGTTGAGCTGTTTTTGCTTCCTTAGGTAAGAAATCTTACATTTGATACCTTGCCCTGTTTCCAAAATATAGGGACTGTTGTCTCTGTTTTCATAGAATATTTAACAGTCTGGGATGAGACAAGGGACTTATGTGCGCAACGTGACTGCCAAAATCAGTAAATGTATTAAGAGTGGTTAACAATCTTTTATAAAAATGAGCGTTTCTGGTTCATGAATGGTACAGCTACCATTCTTCCCTGACTCTTCCTCCCTTTTAGAAATTTCCTTTACTTTCTGCACAGCCAACCGGAGGTCTGCAGGCCTACACTCCTCATGTCTAGAATAGAGAGCCTCTACATTTCCCTGCCATACTGCCACTCCCTACCAACATAATCTTATAATGCCAGACTCAGATTTTTAAATACCATTCTTAGTTTTTAACAGTCTTATTAAAATACTTTTTTTGACTCTATAGTATATGCTTCATGAAATGCAAACTCTTATCCCCCTTTTAAGACTTCTAAAATGTGATCAAATTAATTACTCAATATTCATCAAATAGTACACCTGCCAGGATTGCCACCCAAAACTTTTCAAAACTTACTGTATGTGCTTGCTCGTAGCCCATTTTCATGCTCTTGTTCTAAATCTGCTGATTTAAAACAAATTTTCCCTCATTCAAGAGATTTTGACTAATTTTAGTCCTGATTTATTTCTTTCTTCTCTAATTTTTTATTATACTCAAAATCAGTATCACCCAGTTAGCACTTATTATTTCTTTTTGCTTCATGCACATCAGCAAAAAACAAAAACAAAAACAACTCACTATGTTGTAAGATCCTTGAAGGGAGAAGCCAATCTTTGAAGAAAAATAAAGTGTTGAGCATATAACTTAGCCTTTTAACTTCTGGTTTTCCTTTATCTTTTTAATGATGTATGTAATCTGTAGTTTTGTAATAGAAAAGTTATAAAATTAAGAAAAAAATGAGTACAATTTCTGCTGACACAAGGCAGTTGAGGATTAATCAGCTTTTTATTAAAGAATGTAGTTTATTAGACGTTTTACCTTTAGTACATAAAATGTCCAGTATTCAGATTGTGCAGATAATCCTAATATAGCAATGTATCATGACAATACAATATGACAATATCAATCTTTATTTGAATAAAAACTTAAACTTGTCAAGAGACTATAAACAAACATTGATTAGGGAAAATTATTTTTATCATTACAGTACTTATTAATGGTCAGTATGGAATCTTAGACCCGGATACACGCACACACACACATACACACACACACACAGAGCTCTTGCTGTGTCTCTTGCACACACACATATCTTTTTCTAATTGGAGCACATGTTGTATCATGAGGTTGTTAGTCATTATATGTATGCACATATATTTATGTGTATGTATTTATGTGTATATGTGTATATATATATATATATATTTATATATTTATATATATATAAAATGTGAAACCGAAGATTCAAGAAACATTAAACCTTTTGGGAAATTTCCCAAAGCCATATGTTTGAAATCAAAAGAAGTTGCCAGAAAATTGAAATAACAAGTTCCCATGAAATTGAGGGCTAGTGTTTCTTCCTTATGACGCATTTTAGGTCAAACCATGAACAATTTAGTTTTGTCATATGGACTAAGAACAGTTGTTAATATGACTGTATTATAGGTGTGCATATTAAAAATCACAAATGTCTTCACAGTAGCTTTTGAACTTAGTAAAAAACAATCAAACTAACCATGATTGGTTATTTTTGAATATATATATTAATGTTTATTAGCATTTTCTTGCTTATTTATTTTGTCATTTGGATGTGCTTGGTGGCACATACTATTTAGCATGTCTCAAAAGCTGGAGAAGGGCCTGAGTTAGTCTATTCAGTGGAAGTAAAATCACATGATTTTACTGGGTTCAGATGATTTTGTAATAAGTGTAATATCCTCTTTTTGCAGTGATTGCTTTTAAATTTGCTATTATTGCTGAAGTGTCATGAAAAAAAATCAGCATTTCTCAAAATAGTTTAAGCCTATATTAGATGAGTGTTGCTAAATGACAATTTATGAAAATTTCCATTTCATATTTAGGGACATAATAGTTAAATATTAGAATCCATCATGGAAAATGTTTACTATGAAAGTATCTTATGCTAGAAGCAGTAAAGCCATCATTGGTCATCAGCTTAGAATAGTTTCTCTACTGCAGTGATCTGCGTTTCCAGTAACATGACTTAACAGTCTTTCATTTATTGCATTCACTGAGCTTGTGCTCTCATCTTACCATTTTGATGTGAGGTGCTTTGTTCTCATTTTTCTGACTTTTCAGTTTCTACGTTCAGTACTCCAGCTTCTGAGGCCTACTACAGAACCTTCTTGCTTTCATAAGCCATTTAGACAGTTTTTGGCCTTGAGTATCACCACTCTCTTATGAAGAAGACATGATAATTTTCTTCTCATTTTTTCTCTTCAAGTATCCAGAGCTCTAGGTAACAGGGCCTGCAACACAAGATCATTGGCAGAGGACCATGTCATCCAGTTTGGCTTTCCCAGCAATTCCTGTCAAAGGAGGGGACCTTACCAATCTGCTTATGTAAATGTCCTGCTTAAATTTATTAAATTCCTTGCTGTTTCTTTATTATGGTATTCAAGGTCCTTTGCGATAGGACTTCTTTCTCCCTTGATAGCTTTAGCTTTCTCCACTTAAGATACCCATTTTATGCCCTACACGTATCAAACTGCTTTTGGCTTTTGAAACATGCTTTTGAAACTCTTTCATGTCCTTTTCCTTATTGCATCTTCTGCTTAGGATGATATTGTATCCACAGTTCATGCATATGGGAAGTCCTTTTAGCTTATAAAACTTGGTTCATTTAACCTAGTTTTCCTCTATAGAACCTTCTACATTAATGTCTTTTTGTGTGTTCCATTTTTTTTTTTTAGAAAAAGCAACTGAAAGGAAACAATTTATTCTTAACTAGATATATATATATATATATTAAACTCATGATTCAACATTTAATTAATTTTTATTTGCAATAAATACAACGGAATTACATTTAAACTTGGTTACAGTTGTAAAGTTAGTAAGGACAGAAGTACATTTGGAAATATCTCAGGAAGTTTCCATAGTGAAGACTCTCATGCCATTGCCATTTGATCAGTCCATCAAACCAGTTCAACATGTTGCTGTTTCTTTGATTGAGCCTCAAATGAAGCGTTGATTTGTGTTTCATATTTTATGAAAAGTATGTATCATTTAACACAAATGCACTCTTGGCACAGTGAGATACTCAAACCATGAGAGCTACACTGAAACTGAGACTAACTGAGGGATAGCAGTCTCATATCTTATGTTCATGTGTCAGCTTACTCATTACAAGTTTATTGAAGGTAATGGCAGAAAAAATTATTTGCCTTGCTTAATCTGTTTTTTTTTTCTAGTTTTTTTTCAAATGAGCATAGTTGAATTTAGATGAGTTAAATGTTTGTACAATGTGACTCTACAGTAAAGGAATGAAAAGGATCTTTTTGTTTAATTTGCCCAAATAATTGTAGAGTTTTATACATGCTTCAGAAAATATATGCATGCATATATAAGTTAGATATATGTATAAAGGAAGGTATATGTTGTTTTGTGTGTATATGTGTTTACTGAAAATTTAAAATAGAGGCAGATGTTATGGTCATTGCTGTCTGACATAATCAGTGTACCCAAAAAGAGTCTAAATTTATTAAAAATTGGAAACATATAAGTCCAGAATTGTTTAAGAGAATAAGGAACTACTAGTTCCCTGTAACTTATAATTTTCTGATTACTGTCTGTCTTAATAAATTTAATTAGATCTAACAGGAATATCCCTGCCTGTATCCACAGTATAATTCCTTCGATGTATAGCATCCATGGGAGATAATTAAGAAACTTGAATAATGCAAATTTAGCATTATTATAAATAATCCAAATCATGGTCTTTGCTTATTACACCAAGAATGATCTCCAAATCGTGTGTAATCTTGAGTTACCTTAAAGCAAATAGGATCTTTAAGAGTCCACCAGAATATTCATATACTCATTTATTCATTCAACCGATATTTGTTGTATGTCTGCTATATGCCAAGACAAATAACTTTCTGGTTCTCCTAGAGCTTGTATTGTAGTGAGGAGGAAGAGAAAATAAATAAATGAATAACAAAATTACTTCTGTTAGTGACAGGTGCTACAAAAATAAAGGAAAATGGATAGAAATTGACTGGAAGTGGCAATCGGGCTATATTGCTTTAGATCAGGGGTCCCCAACCCCTGGGCCAGTGACCAGTCCTGGTCCGTGGCCTGTTAGGACCTGGACCACAGAGCAGGAGGTGAGCAGCGGGCTAGCACGACTTCCTGAGCTCCTCCTCCTAGCAGATCAGCAGCAGCATTAGATTCTCAGAGACACACGAATCCTACTGTGAACTGCACGTGCTAGGATCTAGGTTGTGTATTCCTTATGAGAATCTAGTTCCTGATGATCTGAGGTGGTACCGTGTAATCCCAAAATTACCCTCCCTCCCCCAACCCCCTATTGAAAAAAATGGTCTTCCATGAAACCGCTCCTTGGTGCTAAAAAGGTTGTGGACCGCAGCTCTAAAGGAGCCTCAACTACTCCTTCCTTATCAATGGCATGGTCTTGCCTGAGTCTTTAACATCTCAAGGAATGTGACTTCTAAGATCCCTTTCGACTCTAAACTTCTGCTTCTATAATCTTTTCTCTAATAAATTAATTTGTTTCAAAAATAAAATTTCTTGCCTTCCTCAGTTATATCCTTATTTAAAAATTTTAAGTCTGTTACTTGTAGTTGATAGTTTACTTTGGCCTTTTTAACTGTGTTGTAATTCTACATTCATATAGCAATATAAGACAGTGAGGAAAATAAATTGTTACTATTTAAAGTTAATTTATATAAGTTCATTTAAGTTAAAATGACCAGGAGAAATTAATTTAAAAAAATGATGTTTTCAAAAGTAATTTTATGACTAAGTACATCTATTTGTAATTCTGCAACAATTTTGTGCTTGAATTTTCAAGTTAAAACTTTCATTTTCTTTAATTACAATTATATATATTAGCATTACTTAATTCAGTTAGAGAATTAAAAGCAGTTTAATTCCTTGTAAGACTCTAGCTAATGCCTGGTGATCTGAGGTAGAGCAGTTTCATCTCGAAACCATCGTTCTGTAGCTTCCACCCACCCCGCCAGCAGCCCATGGAAAAACTGCCTTGCATGAAACTGATCCCTTGTACTAAAATGGTTGGGGACCGTGGCATTAGTTGGTATGTCAAAGAAGGCCTTTCTCAAAAAGTGAAATGAGAGTTAATATATGAATAAGAGATGCAGCCATTCACATGAGATTTTTGGGCAAGAGTACCCTTAAAAGCGCAAACACTAGTGGAAACAGAAGTGTCAATGAACTCAGCTAATTGGCAAAGTTATATAGCTGGCCACAGTGGTTAGTGCATGACCAGATGAACAGTACAAGATAACCATGCAGAAATAAATGAAGGCCAATTCTTGTAGAACTCTGTAGATTTTGGTAAGAAGTTTGGGTAACATTCTAAGTTCAAATAATAAGGATTACCCGGGAAAGCTCAGAAATCATCACCAAAAGGAGCTCAGAATGATACTGCATTATATGCACTCAATTCTTTTGTGTTATGCCACCTATTCTTGTTAGTGGGCTTGGTGAGTTAGTACTGTTACTAGTTAAGACAGCAGTCTTTGAAATTCAACGGACATTTGTTTGAATCCTGGCTTATTTCCTCAGTAGGTATGTGTCCTTGAGAAATAACCTAAGTTTCGGTTTCCTCTGAGTAAATAATATTACTACTACTTACCTGTTAAGACTTTTTGGAAAATTAAATAATTGTATAAACCATAGCACCATGCAAGGCACATTTTAAAAAGTCAGTATTAATGATTTTCATATTATTATGTACAAGATAGGGAAAAGGGAACAATGCCTAATATAGCTCCAAAATATGCAATATTCATGCTATTTAGAGTATTTGTTTAATTGACTTAGAGTGACAAAGTTGTCTCTTTGGTTTTGTAATTTTTATCATTTGTTAAACTATGTAGGTTTGTCATAGCTGTTACAAATGCAGAGTCCGCTTTAAGGCAAATTCTATTTTGCATACACACAAAAGGAGATAAGTAGTTGAATTTCAAATAGTTTAAAAGAGCATCACTGGGAAAAATCTTTCTATAAAGTCATGGATTCAGATTAAAGATGTATACCAGAAAAAAATACCATTTTAATACTTAAATATTTATCTGTGTAAATTGTTTGATACTACTTTCTTCATATTTCCCCGGTTAGCTTGACTAATATTTCTGTAGTGTTTTTTTTTATTTGTTGTTGTTGTTCAGAGAAAATGACTGCAGGAGTGAGACAGTGTAAAAATAGAGGCCTTCTCAGTGCAGAATTGCTCTTTTGCTTAGGAAGATAGAATGTGAAGAATGTCTCATTTGCCTTTACTTTCTCTCTTTGCTGTGCTGATGCTGTGGGAGTAGAATTACAAGCATAGTCAAAACATTAACAATTTGCCATGACTTTATCATTGAATCAATTATTACTATTTTATCCATCTATTTAGTATAACTTCCTAAAATTTAAAACAAAAAATTTGACTCATAAGAATATCATTGAAATTAGAATTTCCGAGGCAAAGGAAGACAAATAAAAATAGTATTTTTCAATGACAGTCTTTTATATCATTCCAAAATTTGAATGAGACTTATTAGATAAATATTCTGACTAACGCTACTTACACTATAACCAAAATATGTAAAAGAATAGTTTTTTCTTTTCTTTTCTTTTTTTTTTTTTTAGCTTGTATTCTTTATTTCACCATCCAGTAATAGGGCCCAGATCAAAACATCAGTTTGCTTTAGAAAACATATTTAAACCCACACGTAATTACTTTGGTTATATGTTCTAGAGTACTCTTTCTATAGGCATATTTATAATGGCAGTAAAAGGTAACATGATGTGGTTGATGAAGATGATAGCAGCTATCCCCTATTAAGCACTTAATGTGTAAACACTATTTTTGTCTCTGTCTCTTTTTTTCTCTCTGGAAGGCAAGTGGGCATCATAATTTTACTTTTTAAAATGAGCAAAGAGAAACCCTAGCTAAATAACTTGGGTATATCTACTTGTCAATAAAGAAGAGAACCAAAATTCAAACCTGGTTTTGACTGACTGTGAAGTTTTCTTCTCCCTCTACTATTATACCTTTGATAAAGTAATGAAACTCATTTATTGAGCAACCTGTAAATGTCAGCCTTCGTACACTTGATTCTCATTAACATTTTAATACTTTGCATTGCATTTTAGGTTTTATATTGGTTTTCTTGACTGGCCTCTTTGTATCTCCAAAATATGTAAATTTTTTTTTGTTTTTGTTTTTTTTTAATCTTTGCAAAAGTTACAAATATGTAAAACTCAACTTTTTTTTTTCCTTTTGAAAAGATCAGCAGCAATTTTAAGTTAATAAATGCCCTGGTAGGCTAGGTACGGTGTCTCATGCCTGTAATCCGAGCACTTGGGGAGGCCAAGGTGGGCAGATCACTTGAGGACAAGAGTTCGAGACCAGCCTGGCCAACGTGGAGAAAACCCATCTCTACTAAAAATACAAAAATTAGTCAGGCATGGTGATGTGTGCCTGTAGTCCTAGCTGCTGGAGTGCTGAGGCAGGAGAATCCCTTGAGCCTGGGAGGTGGAGGTTGCAGTGATTTAAGATTGCGCCACTGCACTCCAGCCTGGGTGACAGAATGAGACTCTGTCTCAGGAAAGAGAGAAAGAGAGAGAGAAAGAAAGAAAAGAAAAAAAAGAAAAGAGAAGAAAAGGAAGGAAGGGAAGGAAGGGAGAAAGAGAGAAAGAGAAAGAATGAACGAACTGGTAACAACGAGAAGGCTGCACAGGGGTTTTATATTTACAGTTTTACACTTTTGTTTTTCAGAATAGATTGTATTTTGCCAACTCTACCACCACTGGATTTGTTGAACAAATTATTTAGTCACAGATGAGGGCCAATAAATTACAAATATTTATTATTTTATATATTCATATATACATACATATGTATACATATAAAACAAAAATAGTCATGCTTAAAACTTTTAGCTAGAATTAACAATGATTTAAAGAAAGCCCATGATAGAATTCAGAATATTAAGTACTTATATCCAACTCAAGAATTGCAGAAATAAGATTTGACTCCTTTATTAGAATAGTGTTTCTCCTACACTTTGGCATTGCAAATAACTAAGCATAGTAGATGCTCAGTAAGTGAAGACTGATATTATTAGTAAGGAAATGCTTGCAAATAGCAATTTGCTTGAAAAAGCAAAAGGTTGTCGTGTGCTCTGCCACTCACTGTGCTGGTTGAGATTTGGTTATTTGGTCAATAAATTATTAATATGGTCATGATGCTGTTGACAATGATGTCGATGGTGACAAGCACTTAAATGTATTTAATATATTGAGGTACCTCACTTAGAGAAAGTCATTTAATACTTTAAATAGCCCTATATGTTCTGCATATTAGGTATATACTAATTTTATGGATGAGGCATGGGAGGTTAAGTAATTTTACCAGATGTCAAAGCTTGTAAATGAAAGAGAAAGGCTAGCTACAAAGTTCTTGTTCTTCACAACTACAAGTAGCATTTTGTAAGAATTAAAAATAAATATATGTAAAGCACTTAAAGGTTAATTATCATTTAGCTCTCAATTAGCTGTTGCTATATAAAAGGTTTTCATTGTGGATTTGAGAGAACTTTCTTATTTTAATTATAGATAAACAAAGGACCTACAGGTATTTCAAATATCTACAGAAGACGTAAGTGATTTGATCATTCTCAATTTTAGCCAGCTTTGTTATTTAATGTTGGTGTACTTTTTACATAATCCACTGGAGATGTTTCTAAAAGGAATCTGTATTATTGATTTTAAAGATAAATAGCTTCAGTGAATCATATAAGTTATGTTTAAAACACCTGTTAACACAAAGCATGGAATAAAAATAAAGGGCCAAAGATGAAGACATCAAAAAATTGCCAATGTCTTCAAAGCTACCTGATATTTCTACCATTTCTATTATGCTTTATTGAATTGGAAGGCAATTATTCAGGAATTTCACATTTGTAGATATTTAGGAAAAGCACTCGAACATTTTTTTTTAAATTCCATCATAACCACTTTGTATAAAAGCAGGCATGCAAATACGCTGGGAGAAATTTCAGGTCTTCTTGAACTTTGAGAGAGACGTCCATTTTGGCAGAGGAGGAAGGCACATATTTCTATGAATTTATATGAGCACCTCAAATTTGGGTGCTAGTCTGAACTGCCAAACTTCAGAGTTTTCACATTTTTTATATACCAAGGTGGGTTAAAGCAGCCTATTTGTATAAGGAATATTTTTGAAACTGTTGACATTTGGCTACTGTTCTTTCATGCACTGTTTTGTAGTCTTGACAGAAACTTGGTTTAACTTGCAGAGAGAAAGTGAAAGACAGAGAAAGGTGTCTATATGAAATGCCCTGGAGAGAAGCAGAACTCCTGTAAGGCAACATTTAGGCATTGAGTGTGACACTGTATTAACCTTTTTAATGGACGTATGTAATAAAGTGACATGTAAATGGAGCACAAGGGGAGATATGACACTATATCTGGAAAAGGATAAAACAGTTGGTTGAATACTGGGCTATTATAGCAGTTTGCAAACCTTGGATAAACTCAGTCAGCGGTTGTATAATTGGTTATTCAATCCCGACCCTTGTTCACAGCTCAAAGCCAGGAACACTGAGACCTGTTGCCAATTTGAGTGAATATAGTGACTGTACTCGGCCGGGGCCTAACATTGGAGCCAGGCCTTTTCCTGTGGGCCGGTTTCCACCATGTCTGGGAATGGCTCAGTGACAGTAGGTCTTTTGTTGTGAAAGCCTGGCTGGTACTCCCCTCCTTTGCAAAATGTCTAACAGCTACACAAATATAAGAAAATAGGAAAAGGGACTTACTGTAGCTTTTCTCTTAGTAATTTAATGTGGAGTTACTAGTTTTTCTTTCTTTTTTTTTTTTCTTTTTCTCCTTTTCTGGGAAAGTCTGTGTTAAGTAAACTTAAAAAGTGATATAAAAGCTGCTTCTAGATAAGAATTGAACCTTGGTAGTCCCTGATTAGAATATGATATGTATGAAGAAATGTATAGTAATCTGATTCACAAAAATGGATTTCTGAGTAAGATATTTTACTTATTCTTCTTTCTCCTATGAAAGTTCACGTACTGAGAAGACTGTTTTATTGAATATCTCCACTGTGACAGAAAGATATAGCATGTTTATAAACCTGCTATGTATTTAACTTTATAAAACAAGCACCCCACCTTCTCTGCCCAAACCAACTGAATAGAGGCCAGCAAACTAACCACTTAATGTTTGTAGTCTAGTAAAATTTGAGAAGTAAGTCAGCAAGGATTTTAATTTGAATACATGGGATAAAGAATGCCCAGTCTTCTCACAGTGACCAGTTCATAAAGGAATCTTTAACAAGCTTGTAGTATTTGTCAGTTAGGTGCTGCTTACTGATAGGATGACATTCCCAGCTGCAATCAATTATGCTTCCATTATTTCTGTTGTTAAAATATGCCTAGGAATACCGTTTTAGAGAATTTCACAAAATGTGTATAAGTTCCATAACAAAGCAAAGAGCATGATTTTCAACATTTCTTTTCAGAAAACAATTCTGAAACAATTTTTTCTGAGTCTTTTAAATAATATTTTTGTCGCTCTCTCCCCTCCTCGATTCCACCTTACACACCCAGCATTTATGAAATCACACGTAGTGTTTGATTTAATGCAGGGTTGCAATTCAATCAAGAAATTGCTGAGGTCATATAAAATAAATGGCTACAGTACTTTTTGGCTCAGTTATGGCCTTGATAATTCAGGGTTTTGTTTTTGTTAATTGACTAGCAGTTGCCTGCTTTGGGTGGGTAGGGCAGGGGGCTGCTCCTAAATGTTTTTGACTATACATTACTAGAAACAATTTGGGGGCTAGAAAGTGGTAGTCTGAAGGGAGGGAAGAGGTGAGTTTCTGCCATGGATACGGTTGAAAGAAAGAGGTGGTTCTGAAACCATGACAGGACAAAGGAAAAAGAAGCAAATTGTTTTTTGATAGAAAATTAATCATTGAAAAGGGACTGGCTATTGTGAGGTAAACATGCCTCACATATCGTGAGTGAAAAAAATAGAGGGAGCATTTAACTTGAAATATATGAAAAAAAGCACTATAGAAACTCCAACAGAGGCCTTTAATGGAAAATACACCGGCCATCTCATTATAAGTACATCCCTGGGAGCCAAGTGTTATGAGCATTAGTAAGAAGGTGGTATTATAAAAAATTGATTATAATCAAGCTTAATGTATTTAGGCTTAATAAAAGTACTGTATGGAGGTAGTCAGTATCATGGCATAATAGAGACCTCTTAGTATTGGATTGTTCATAAGTATTATATTTCATAATGTTGATCTTTAGAGACCTTTATTTCCTGATGGGAAAATAGAAACTTGTGTTGGTAAAGAGAAGATCACAGAGTTGTAGACCGGCCCCTATTAACCCCAGAAAACAAAAATCCAACATATATCTTATCATCTTAATCTTTCAAATATTCTTTTAGTTTATTTTTTAACACAATATTGTATATATCAAACAGATGTCTCCCTCAGGTCACTGTTTGTAATTTAGTAAATTGTAGGTGTCCAACTGGAGAGCCTAGAGCTGCTGGTGAAGAATGAATGCTTGAAATGCCTCATTAATTTAATGTAGGTAAGAGGCTGGTGGGCTTAAAGGATTTGGTAATAGACCCATAGAGAACTACCTACATGTAATTCAAATCGTGTGAAAAAAACTTTTCCCCTCTTATTTTTTTTCCTTCCATGCTGTGAAACTTCACTGATCATTATTTTGTAAGTACTTTATATGTCATATCAACAACAGAAAGGCCAGAATATGTATGGAAAGAAGATATTCAATTAAGCTCAAATCAGGTACTTTTTAAAGGTGCTAGGTTTAGTTCTAAACACCTTCATTTGGCACAGAACTCTTCACATGTTTTGAGATTTGGCTTTGCTGCTTTTTAATTTCTGAGGGTGCTACTCTATAAGCTGAACAATTTGCTAAGGAAAAAAAAAGAGAAAAATAAACCCAAGTTTTATGTTTAGAATTATGGACTAAAATAATACATTGACACCTACTGTATGATAGGAAAACTTGTTAGGTTACATATCTACTTTAATGTAATTTAAACATTTTGGAAACTTTCTTGTAAAGAATTTAATTCCCTCATTATACAAAGTCATTTCTCTTTTGTTCTTTGGTAGCTACCAGGGAACAATGGCATTTTTGTTTCTTTCTTTAGAAATGAAACACTTTATTTTTAATCTCATAAATGTATATTTTAAGCAGATAATACACCTTTCAAGGCTTATCCCTGTCAAGTAATAAAGATCAATTTTGATGATTACAGATTTATTGCAATGACTTATCTGTTTCACTTCTCAGATTTTTTAAAAATTTTTTTTACAAAAGTGTTTGTAGAAAGTGATTTATTTAGAGAGAGAGAGAGAGAGAAACAGGAGAAGGAGAGAGAAATAATCAGCTAACTTTCACACTGAGTGAGACAATCCAGAAAGATGGAATCTAGAAGAGGAAAGCAGCTTCCACACTGAGTGGAAGGAAATAGAGAGAGATGGAGTTTAGGAGGGGAAGACAGGCTTCCATGAAGGAAGTGTTTGTGGAAGGGGACTCCAGAGGGGAAATCCAGGATAGAGAAAAACAGCTTCCATGAGCACAAGAGTGTTCGTGGAAGGGGATCCAAACTTGGAGTCCCCACTTCCCAGATTTCTTATGTGAAAATATTTGGCTTGTTAAAAAATAAAAATTGCCTTGTGCAAATTAGATTATGAGCAGCTACTGTAGTTGGAATTACTTATTTGGAATGCTTGTAATTTAATTGAAGATCTCAACTCTTATTATTGGAACACTTTAATTTATAAGAATGATTCAAATATATGTTTCGAATTTATCCTAATTACTAGCAATGTTTCATCTAAGTTATCTCCTTTGAAGAACTGGGAGAATTTTTCCAATTAGTTGAGGCCAGTGAAGTTTTTTTGAGACTTTCATATTCATCTTGGTGTTCGTGAGATATCTAATTGTTCCGTGAAAGAGACCCTGCTGGGCTGAGACAAAACTGCCATAGCAGGTTCCTGGGTTTTTTTTATACCTTAGAGAAGATTCCCAGAGGTATAATAAACACCTTTGAGTTTCTGATATGTGGAACACAGAACTTCATGGCTTTGAAAGAGACCATTTCCAAGTTTGTAAAAGCTTGCTCTCTGACCCCTAGGTCAGAAAATTGGGTGGTCTCTTATTTTATTTGATTCTTCCATCCCTTTGAGATGAAATACTGACCTATACCTTAATTTTTTAACCTCTTATGTTTCATTGTCCTTCACTAACACCCCTAGACTATTGTAAGTAAGCATGTTTCTACCTTTTAAAATGTCATTCTTTGAAGTGGGTGACTCATGAGGAAAGCATGGAATCCATGGCATAGTATGGTCAGCATCCTTGGAGCCCTCCCTACCCCCACTGTTGTTTTTTTCCTCAGATACATTCCTAATGAAGGGTTGAGTTCTAATCATATGTAAATATCATATATTAATTATACTAATGTGTCTGAAAGAGAAGGATTTAAGTGATATATCTATAGATCTGTATCTTTATCATTTATTATATATATAAGAGTGAAGATGTTCAACGTTCACATCTGAAAAGATAAGTGCAGGAGAATATTCAACAGTACTCTTTCTCTTGCCTTCCCCATATTTCATTATCCTTTCAAATATTTATGTGTCATGTTTTCCTTCCTCTCAGTTATTAGATATGAGGCACGATTCTATGGGTATTACTTACTGACGTTTTTAAGAATATAGAAAGAATAACCTTTCAAAATATTGTTGTCCCGTAGAAATCCATTGTTCATTATATTCAAGTTATATAGACTATTTTATTTTCTACCATACCACCCTTTCCAGGATCTGTAATTTCTGGTCCTGGTATTCCCTTAAAGAGTTTACACAGGGGATTTTCTGAATAAAGACATTATCTCATTTGTTCTTCTCTGATTCATCAAATTACTTGTAACATGATTCTATCATACTTCCCCAAACCTACCTCACTTCATTTCTCAACAATTCAGAGACGGTGTTCTGGTCATTTGGCTGACATCTCAAGAGTTTCTCTTTTCTGTTTTCGACTTACATAAGCAATATATGCCTCTTAGGTGTACAGTGCATTATGTTGAGGAATATATATATGTTTCTGTTTTTTTGAGACAAGGACCATTGTTGTTCAGGCTGGAGTGCAGTGGCACAATCTTGGCTAACTGCAGCCTCTACCTCCCAGGCTCAAAGGATCCTCCCACCTCAGTCTCCCAAGTAGCTGAGACTACAGGTACTCACAACCATGCCTGACTAATTTTGATTTTGATAGAGACAAGGTCTCACAACATTGCCCAGGCGGGTCTCGAACTTCTGGGCTCAAGAGATCCTCTCACCTTGGCTTCCCAAAGTGCTGGGATTACAGGTGTGTTTCTAATATGTGGAATATGTGGTCACATGATTCATAATCCCTTATTTAAGAGTTATACAAAATTTTTGATCAAAATACATCAGTAAAACATTTTCTTCATTTCCCCCTATATAATAGATAAGTTATATATAGTATTATCCCCTTAGTAGTTTTTACTGCATTTTACTTTGACTGTTTTTCTTGCATTAAAAATGTTACATTTCGGCCGAGTGTGGTGGCTCACGCCTATAAATCCCAGCACTTTGGGAAGCCGAGGCGGGTGGATCATGAAGTCAAGAGATCGAGACCATGCTGGTCAACATGGTGAAACCCCATCTCTACTAAAAATACAAAAATTAGCTGGGCATGGTGGTGCACGCCTGTAGTCCCAGTTACTCGGGAGGCTGAGGCAGGAGAATTGCTTGAACCCAGGAGGCGGAGGTTGCAGTGAGCCGAGATAGCGCCATTGCACTCCAGCCTGGGTAACAAGAGCAAAACTCCATCTCAAAAAAAAAAAAAAAGTTACATTTCATGAAGCTGTAAAACAGCAAAGTATGGAAATATATTTGGATTTTTTGTTGATAATATTTGATATTTAATTATTACTCATGACAGTGTGATGTTGGTAAAATTCTTTTAACTTTCTAAGAAGAATTCAGTAGATTTTACTCTTTCACATCTTAGTCATTTTTAAAAAGTTCATTTTTAAAAAGTTCAATTCAAAATTTTTAATATTTATTGTGATACTTTTATCCATATTTTAATAATCCATGTCAGTGTTTTCATCAAGGAATTACCTCAGATTTTAGAAAAGTTCAGATTCCTGGGATTCAAACAAGATATAATGAACCATACTCTCTGATGGCCCTGGAATTTTGCATTTTAAGAAAGCCTCCTGTAATTTTGACCTCTATGTGGGTACAGTACAATTCTATTATGCTCTTGATAATACCCTTCATGCCTGGAAAAATATATAGTATATACTGTGTGTTGAACTAATTGTCTCTACTTTTCATATTCATATAGTTTAAATTTAACTTTATATTGCTTATGTGATTCAATTATTTTCCTCATTACAGACAAGTTGAGAAATTGCTCCCATTTTTGAGGTGCCTGATGACAACCCAAAATGGGAACAGGTTTAACTGATGACTAGAAGATTACTTTAGAACTTTTACTATATGGCAATACTACGATAGTAGCATTTAGAAAAAGTCTGCACATTTATTTACTATTCACTAATTTAATCATTTAAGTAAGGCATCGTTAGCTCTAATTTTGCCTCAATAAATGAAACACTAGGAAAACAACTCAGTGACAGTATAGCAGTTTGAATAAAAGGTTTTAGTGACTGATCACAATTGGTGTATCTTCCTCATGAGATGGTGAGTTTTCTAAGGTACAGAAGCCATGTCTTTGTTCTTATCACAGTGCCATAGTAGGGGCTTGACCAATAACTGTTAGATAAGTGAATGAATGCATAAATAGGATATGATGCCTCTCGATCCTTTGTGTATGTGTATGTGTACATCCATGTTTGTGTGAATTTTGGAAATTCTCACAAAAAAGAAGATGGCAGTATCTATAAATGAAGTGTATTTTGGTTTTTTTAAGTAGTATAATAGTTCTAATGGTACTTTAGGCCATTAAAAGCAGAGATAATACTTTTATGCATTCCTTAAGTTCAGAAATTAAATTAATATTTCAATAAATTATGTATACCTAATTTTATACCCACTGCCTTTATCATTAAGAATGGGAAGTCTCTGATGATACAGGAAAAGTGAAACACCACACTGCTTTTCTCTTTTTCTATGTATCTAGACTTCCTTTAATTATTTATTGTTGCTGTTTGCTCACTTCTTTTTTCATCTTATTTCACTTATTTCTTCTAATATGAAAATACTTCTTAAGGAAAACTCTAATAGGCTTTTTGTTGTTGTTCTATGCTTTTGAGGTCACAGCAACATCATAGCTAACACATGACAGCAGGATTCATTGTTGATTAGATTGTATCTAAGCTTGTGAACATTAAATGCCCTTTTGCAAATAAAGCAATTGTATTTTCTTACCTAAAATTGCTCTAAAATGACAAAAATCTGAAATTCATGAAAGGTTATAAGAGGCCAAAGAATAAAAAGTTGTTAAGGCAGATGGACTACTTTGGTTGAGAAGGTTGTATATGTATGTACAAATTTTAATATATGATTTTAAGCAAATCAGAGGATTTTTTCTTAATTTTAAAATCTGATTGTATTAGAACATAAAAATGTAACTTGAATTATAACTAGCTTTTCAGCTCAACTAGTCGACTACCTGCATATCACAATATTTGATTTATCATATGAATCATGTCAGTTTTTATTGTTCGTATCTTTTCAGGCATCTGGCAGGCTGAGATTGTGATTTGTTTTCACATATGTTGTGATGGAGAAGATTCAGGATGTGTAGTGGTTTATCATTAGGCTATATGTGCTTTGATTCTCACTTCCAGTGGTAAAACATTCTGTCATATTTTTTTAAGTATTGAAATTCTTATTCTAATGTATGTTAAATGGTTTTCTATTTCTATACTTTTTGCATCTTCTTTATCTCTACCACCCACTTTCACAATTTTGAATGACAATAACAACATTCCGCAAATATTAATTTTGGTTTTCAATATGGTCTAGACATCCAGTTACACAAAGTGACTATGTGAAGTCACTTTTTTAGTAGGGTAATTACTTCATTTATAATTCAAATATACATTTAGGTAATTCTTTTCTTAAATATATAAATAGGCATAATTTGCTCAGAACTCTGCACTCTTATCTTTACTAAGCTGTGATATATTTAAGGTATCTTAAGTTTTTCCTCAGTTTGTTTATAAATTTGCCTTGTGAATTTAACTTTGTTTTAAATGCCTGATTCTCATATACTTTATGCTGTAATATATAGCTTATAGTTCTTACTGTATCTTTTCTATTTTTTTGTTCTATCTCATGTGTACAGAATTGAGAAAACACTGTTTCAAATGGAATATATGGAAAATAACAGAATTATTACAATTAGTCTGTAAGAAAGTTAGTCATTTGATGGATGAACACCAAAAATAGTCATCAAAATCTTTTGTAAGAAATATTTTAACTTTTATAAGTGGACTGTTATGGATGTATCATAAGTATTTTTCCTCCCAATATTTTATCAAGTTGCTTTTGCTTTTCTATTCTATTCCTCTCACCTTAGTAACCCTCCTGTTCTCCACTTTCTTATTGTAACTAATAACTAGAATTTGATTCACATCTTTCCACTTGCAGTCTGCTGACATCATAAATTATTTCAATCCAAATGGACCATATTCATTAACTGTGCACTTTACTGAAAGAGCCTGACCCAAGAGTGCTGCACTCTCCCATTTTTATTAAAAGTGAAAATGTTTTTGCTATTGGGGGGTTGGGTGAGTTAGCCATGATAGAGGGCAGGGCTCAGTGCTCATATGTAAAAATGATAACTATTATCATTGGTTGGGTGACCCTGGGAAAAGAGGACTACAAAGCTGTTTGTTGTTCCCCTTCACTTGTCAACAGCACTGGCTTAAAAGTTTTAGATATTGTTGAGAACCTAATAGAACCTTTTGGAAGTTAGAAAGACAACTGTCAAATTAAAAAAAAAGCAAAAAGGCAAAGATTAGTTGAGCGATTTTGTACTTGTGTTGTTTAGATATAATCAAACTGAAGACTTCATAGAAATGATAGATAACCATATAAATTAATAGTAGGTTGTTACCATTAAAATGGATACAAGTAGACCTATTACTCTTTGATGAAACTTTTGATTTCTGGGTAGTGTTCGTGACAGGCAAAGTGAAACATATTTTACTCAATTTTTTGAAATCATTTTCTTGGATTGTTTTATAGTAAATTGTAGTTGTAATGTTAGTCAACATTTTTGGGTATCACTTTGTGCCTGACACTGTTTTTAAGGGCTTTAAATAAATTATCTCATTTATTTCTCAACAACCATATGAAGTAAGTACAGTTGTTAGCCTCTTTGGCAGGTAAGTGAATGGATGCTTAGAGAGGTTATATTACTTGCCAAAGGGCACAAAACTTAGTAAGTGATGGAGTCAGGTTACATATGACATTACGTTATCATTTTAAATATTTAGTAGTAAAACATAACGGAGATTTTGTACATGAGGAGTAGCTCTGTAATTTCTTGTTGAAATACTTTTTGCTGGGATTTAATATTTGAAATAAGAACAAAACGAAGAGTTGTAGTCTATCTAAGAAAATGCAGTTACTTTATGAGTGATGGAGTGGATGAAATAATCATTGTTCTGTCAGATATGAGTAAAGCCTATCTTTTAATAGACATTTTTGTGTAGAAAATGTATCTTGTGAGGAGTAAACCCAAGGTTACCTTAGGCAGTAATGATACTATATTGATTATGGCATATTTAATCATGTGATAAAAAATATTCTTCTAAAATGTGATATAACACCGATTATAATTGAGCAGGTTCAGCTGATGCAACAGGAAAATTTAATCCTATGACTAATGATTTAAGTATTACATATTCCAAAAACTGCACATTAAAAATTTTAAAACTTGAGTCAGCCAAGACTTTTTTTCTATTAACAAGCTTTCATTAAATTTCAAGGGGAAACAAACAAGTATTTTGGCAATACTAAATGTAAAGTATTTCCAGAGCTTAATTCACTTCAGGATAATAACATATAAAAATAAAGCTTATCAGAGTCTTAATGCTATGGAATTTCTTGTGTGTTTCTGTTGTATCTTGTGGCATGTGTTATATTATGATTTTTTTTAGAGAGGGGATCTTGCTGTGTTGCCCAGGCAGGAGTGTGGTGGCCATTCACAGGTGCAATCAAAGTGCACTACAGCCTCAAACTCTTGGCCTGAAGCAATCTTCTTGCCTCAGCCTCCTGAGTAGCTGGGACTGTAGGCCCACTACTGTGCCCAGCTTATTTTTTGACATTTCCTTGAAGACCTTGGTATTTCTAGTGGCAGACTAGCTGTAATACTTGACTAAGGGGACTGTTACGGGGCCTTCTGGTTTTTAGTGTACAAATAGCTTTCCAGATATGTAAAAGTCAAGATTACTTACACTATGCTGTTTAAAATTTGCTTCCTAATATTGTGTAAATATGCAGCTATTGTCAACATGAATTGAACTCTTACTGATATATGATTTTCAGATTTAGCTCAATCTTTCCTCAAAATAATTTTATTATAAGTAGATTAATTAAATAGCAACATATTAAATTGTAATTAGCCTTTTGAAGAAAAATAGACTAACTTGCATTTATTCTTCAGTTTCATGGAGCTACCAGTCGAAAGCTTCCAAAGTAGAACATTGAGGGTACAGCACTTCATTTTAACAGAGATTATTGAGTTCATGGTTCATAGTTCTAACACAGATTAGTTACCAGTACCACCTATCAAATAATTACTAATTTAAGCTAGATGCAGTGACGAAAACAGAACTACAGTTTCATTTTTCAAGTTTAGCCATTTATTTTAAAAATTTTATGGTGGTATATGGTAAACTGTCGAGAACACTGAACTGGAAATTGGACTGCAAGTTCTGCTTTTATCTTTACGTAGGTTTGTGATATTAGGCAAGTTATTAAGCATCTCTAATTTGTACATTTTTAGTCTGTAAAATGAAAAGTTTGGTCTTAACCAGTTATTGCCCAAATTGTATTGAGCCATATACACAGTCACCTCCCAACACTAATTTCCTTGGTCAAATATTTTTAAAACGCTATATAACAATCAAATGCTTGTGTTGTTTCAGTTTTAAGTAGCCAAATCATTTATGTTCCGTTTATGTCAGATATATGTTTCCCTCAATTGCTTTTATGAAATGCTTATCTAAATGATGTATAAAGATCTTTTCAGCTCTATAATTCTTATTTTATGGCATGAATCGTCTACATATGCTTTTGCTTTTTTACTTTGAAAGAGATATTGGTGTATTTTGAAACCTAGTTCCCTCCAAAAGACAACTTCCATTCCTCAATGTGTACACTATCACATGTCAAGAATAACACAGCTTAGTTTAAGCTACAAAATTAAAGTATAAACAGTGATAGATTTGGTATAACCTAACTCCTACTACTTTGTTTAAAAGTCAAATATTATACATAATGTATTTTTTGCTTGTTCGATTTTTCAATGAGCTCTGCCACAGCAGCTGAAGGGAGATTAAGAAAAAAGCAAATACCTGAGCTTGTGTGTAAAGCTACTGCACTGGAGCGAATGTGGTTTAATTCTTGGCACTGGCAGCTTGTTGGAGAATTACAATATGTTGGCATGAGTCTCTAGGTCTCATTGTTCCAGATGAGGGAGTCAGTCTTAAGAGTGTTTGGCACTGAAGGGAAAAAGGAGTGAGAGTTATAGGGAATGAACAGGCCCTAAAGAGGCAGGATGCTGTTGTAACAATGGCTGGCACAGTTGGGGGGGCCATTCACTGGAGGAGATTGCCATAGGCATTGATGTGAAGAAGCATATGTGAGCAAAAGAGGCAAGGGTGAGAAGGGAAAAGCAAGCAAATGTATCAGAAGGGTCCTGTTGGCAGAAGGAAACAAGAGTAATCCAATTAGACTCATCTTAATATTAGCGTGTTTATGATGAAGGGTATATTTTATTTCTAATTTATCTTATAGCCTATTTCCTAACTTTATTTTATTCTCTCTTTTAAAATATATGCATTTCCCTTTCCCTTAAAGAGACAGATCCTTAAATTAAGAGAACTTCATTTTGTATTCCATCTGTTCTGCTTAGTGATGAGCTGATGTTGGGCAAAGCATCTTTCTGAGCCTTAGTTTCCTCATCTGCAAAATGAATATAACAGTTATGTATGCCACTGACAAATATGTTGTATCTGGCAGCATTCTGTAAATGGAAATGCTATGCCAATAATAATTATTAACTCTCAAGCTTATTTTAATGTAGGGAGCCCTAGTTCTTACTTTGAAGGTAATCATGATTTTTCCAGTGCTTGGGAGAATGAACTCTCAGGTGAAGGAATTTTCAGGAGAATCTTTTAGTGTTAAGTGAAAAACATGACACATTTTAACATGAAAATAGATGAAACTCATAAATATATACACTTACTATGTACCCACAAAAGTTTTTAAAAATTAAAGGAAACTCCAGAATTTTAACATTTGTGAATAACTAGGTCCCCACATACCATATTCATAGTACAAAATACAGTTCTATACGTGTGCATTTTTAAAATCTTATTTTAGAAAATTAAATATTTAATAGATACTATCTGTTCTCTCCATAAGCAGTGAAGCAGCACTTACATAATTGTGTCAAATTTCACTCTACTCGTATTCACACATTAGCCAACAGGTGTATTGTAAATATTGGGCTTTTGCCATTTGGTCCTCTACAGTTTGAAATGTGAATTTTTTTACTAGATCTTTACCATTTTCAGAGAAATTTAATCACTGCTACATGTCCACTCATTGTGCTCATTATTGTGAGATCCATTTTTACTGTTTTTTCAAGAACTATCAGTGAAAACAAATGGAAACTGTAGCAGTTGGTAGATTGATGATTGAATGCGGATTTTTTTTGAAGCTCTTTATAGAAAGAGAGGGGTGAAGTGGATGAAATGATGTTTTTATGATCCCCTTCCCTCCTCACTCCCGCAGACCCATCTAGCCAGTGTCACTCTCTTGGAGAGAACCTAGGTTGTTTGACTTACGGCCCAATATTCCTTCTACAATATAAGTAAAAAAAATCATTTCATTGTATATCTCTGCTGTGTACTCATAGGATGTCACTAAATTATCCAGAATCCTAGAGTGCAAGGCATATAATTGGAATACACCCTAAAAACAAAAACTATGAAAAATCCTGCCTACTTGCTGCTCATACATATAAGTTACCCTAGAAAATTCATCAAGTTATTACTTCATCCAGCCAAGGGAGTTAATAAGAATTGTTTTTCCTACTATCCTGGATTGTTTTGTAGATGAAATGAGGGAATATGTATGTGTTTGTGTGTTAGTTTTGTGTTGCCTTAACAAAATAACACAGACTGGATGATTTATAAAGAAAAGAAATTTATTACTCACAGTTCTGGAGACTGAGAAGTCCAACCTCTAGGTGCTAGCATCTGGTGGGGGCCTTCTTGCTGCATCATCCCATGGTGGAAAGCAGAATAAGAGAGTGCACACATGAGAGACAGATGGAACTTGTACCCTGAAGTCTTTCTTTAATCAGCCTTAATCCATTTATGGCTAGAGCCCTTAGGACCTAAATAGCTCCCATGAGGCCTCACCTCCCTTTTGAATTAGGGATTCAAAATTGAAAAGTTTGAAATTGAAATTGAAAATAAATTTTCAACATACGCATTTAGGGGTACACATTGAAACTATAGCAATGTATGTGCTTCAAAGAACAAAGATTTTTGGATCCAATGGGTCGAATTTAGCTCCACATTGGGCAAGTCATGATAACTTCCTAAGTTTTGGTTTCTTAAATGGTAAAACAGAGGTACCAATATCTAATTCAGCAGATTACTGTGAGGAGTATGAGATACCACATGTAAATGACCTGGTACCTTGCTTAGCATTTAGCCCTCTAAATAGTAGCTATTGTATCATTTTGTTGTTGATAAGAGAGTTAGGAATTTGTAGGGAAATAAAACTTAATTCAAGACCTCAATTCTGCCCATTACATTTTGTGAAACCTCAGACCAGTCCTCCTTTTTCTTTTTGCTGCTGCTGCTTCACCTTTTTAAATCTGTAACATAAATGTAATAACACAATCTAAGTCTTCATTTGGTTATTATGATTAAATAAGAGAATACAGATAAAAACCTCTAGTATTGTTCCTGGCACATAGGCTGTTATATAAATATATTTTAATCTAAATTTAAAGTATATACCTCATCCAAGTTGTAAGTATTAGTGTCTTTATTCATCCACAGACATGGCAACCGTGAGTTAGATATGTTTCTGATTTTACATTTTCCAAATAACTTAGTCTTTACGAAGTTATTCTTTTTTTTTTTTTTTTTTTGTAGTATATGCTTAAAAGTCAAGTACTTGAACAAACTGGCTCTGTTTACCAGCCTTATAGCTTTATGCTAGTTAATAAAGAGGCCAGGAATGTTCTGCAGGTTTCAGAAATCTGGCTGCTGTTTCTTTAACTCTGCAACTTAGACAGAAGACTTCTGTTTCTTTATGAGCACACTACAGTGAATATTTTGTCTAGCTGCAGGGGAAAAGCTTTGTCATGGACTTTGCAGACAATAGCCTTAAAAGTAAAATGGTCTGCTTTTGGTGCCTGGAGGTTCAGGGGCCTATTGTTAGTGCACAATGGATTTCTATTGCTGCATTCCTGCTTTGCAAAGGTTTGTTAGCTTTTAATGACTGACAGTACTCGATTGCAAATACCATATTGGCTGTGCCCTGTTTACATGCTACTCAAGAATTTTTGTAGAGTGCTGGAAAAAAGAAACAGTGGTGTTTGTTTGACCTACTCTGATAAGGTTTAAGAAATAATTTCACTCTCAAACTGTTTACTGGAAATGTAGAAATGTTGGAAGTTCTTGCAGAAGTATTTTAAAGTTACTTTTAGAGCCTCTATGAAGAGAAATACTGGCTACAATATGAAGATAATTATTCTGTTTTATTACTCCTAGAATTGCTGTTAATATTCTGAAATAATATAGAAATTGGGATATTTTAAAATATATATAAAGTAAATTATTATTAGTTCTTAAATGTGAAAAATAGAGCTATGTATTTTGTTCCAAAGGAAAAGATTCATTTTTCATTTATTCAACTTCATTCATTCATTTCAAATTCATTCCATAGGTAAATGTGCATATATTATTTGTTGTAATTGTATATATATATTTGCACATGTGTATGTATGTATACATATAGACTATGTAAAAGAGTAATCATTCAGAGCTTTTCACCATTTTATTTTCCACAAGTTTCTGACACATGAGACAAAAGTGTTCCATAATGTTATATATTTTTTCCAAGGTAAATTGCATCTCTGCTTTGTTGAAAACTCCACACAGGCTTTGTGACTGCTAGCTGATTGCTGTAAAGATGGGGCCCTGGAAAAAGTAGATAGCATGAGCTAAACATGATGAAGAAAACTCTTTAAAATGTATTTTACTGTGGGGAAAATTAACCAGTTTCTAATAATATTATGGTCTCTAGGCCAGACGGTCCCTTTGATAAGTTAACACGTACTCCCTTTATGCTCCTAGTGGGGGGTAAACAAATGCCTGAACAAACACAAATACACATAAACAGCAATGTGGAGAATGGCAGTGTATGTCTTAGATCTATATAATAAGTGTGGGTATTGTTATTTAGATGGAGCATACTGGGACACTTATCTTTTAGTACATTCCATTTTCTAAGTGAATGCAGTGCTAATCGTGGGATTGAAAGCCATTGTAATTGTGTACCCATCTAAATGCTGACAAGAATATACAATTATATTGTTTGAAGCTGAGTTTAATGTTTGGGAGTTTTTATTAGCATTTATATTTACTTGTACATTAAAATTCAACATGAAAGGTCAAAAACTATGTTATATGTAGAAACAAATACCAGACTAAAGCAGACCTTGCTTTCTAAAATGTGTGTGCCCTGTCCCAGTGCAGGGCATTTTAAAATAGTATGATACAAATCTGAAATAAGCAAATAATAGGTTTCCATTATAGGCATTTCTCACTTCTCTAGATTTTGCAATCTTTTTAAACCTTCTTTTATACCAACTTTTTTTTTTTAATGTTCGTGGTACTGGCAAATCTTGCCACAGTGTGCTTACCACCACACGATGTTAAACACATATTATAAAGTGGATGTAGTTGTAAACACACAGAGGGATATAATTACATGTAGCAGATTTAAGAGCTAATTCTTTGCCTTTTTTTACTCTGCATTTTATCAACATAATTATTTTTTGACTGCAGACTAACACCCTGAAATTGACAAGCATCCATTATAGCAAGAATTTGTTCACCAAATTGAAAAACAATGAACTGCAAGGTTTATGTGTACCCATTGTCATAAAGAATTAGTATGGCTTTGTTCCGTAAGAGGAAAAAGCTAATGATTTTGAAACAGCAGGTGACAAAACACATTCTTTTTTTCCACCCCTGTTATCAGTTTTTTGATGAAGCCATTATGAAGTGGGGCTGGGATAGGGATGGCCTTATTTTTAGCAGATAGACTTTTAATGAGCTCCATTGTAAGGAGAGTCATGTTGATTTGCTTACTTCTTTTTTTCTTTACTTAGAAACCCCCAGTATTGAAAAGCTACTCTCAAAGGACTGGAAAGACAAGCTTCTTGCAATGGGATCGGGAAACTTTGGAGAAATAAAAGGTAATATAATGTGATTATTTTGATCCAAAATGTACCAAAATGAAGTTGACATTCAGGAATATTAATGGTGATAAAGCATTTTTGTCCTCACCCCCTTCTGCTTCTTGTGTTCTCTGTGTTTGGGGTTTCTTCTTTCTATCTGGAAGGCGGATGTAGCAGGGTTCTTTTATTCTTTTTCCTTTGTGCCTTATGGAATAAATGATATGTTGTTTTCATAGAATAGCCCCACTATACCTCTAACAGGCTCTGATTTTCATAATTTTAAAAATTTATTTATTTTATAAGTAAGAAGGTATCTACAGCAAGGTTAAAAACTGTATCTTATAAGATGATTTTGTACATTTTACATATAGGAAATACGGGTGTGTATGACCTACATTTAAAAACAGAAATGATGAATGAGGAGGGCATTATAAGAGGTTGTTTTGTTCCCATCAGGGTAACAATTTGTTTTGGTTTTATTTGAATCAACAATTAAATACAACTAAGAAAAATTCTATAAAAATATTCATATCTTAATAAACTCCTAATAACAAGGGGAGAAGACTTAATTTCCTCATGTAAAATAAAAGCAAATTATCCTTTCAATTAATTTAAAAGTATGTTTTCTCAAAACATTAGGCAATCTATAGTTTCCTGTTTGTTGCTAGTGGGACACTTAAGATTCTGAGTTCTTTTTTTTTTTTTTTTGAGGTGGAATCTGAGTACTACAGTAGGATTAATTTTGAAAAAGTCAAGATACTTAGTCATCAGTATAAAATATTTAGTTATATATTACTGTGTACATTTTTGGTAGAGGCTGAATATATATTTAAAACATCACCAGACTTATATTAATATGCATGTAGAAATATAAGTATAAATAACTTTTTTGCATATATGTGTCTTTGCAAGTGTTTTCACAATGAGAGAAGCAATTGTCTCTCTTAAGGATCTACTCCATCAGTGCATCCTGGAAAAAGGCAAAGCATCGGTCTTAAATGTTTGGCCTATGTGACATTAACATCTGGATATCTAGAAACTTCCAGAAAATGTTTGACTGAATATTTCATTTTTCATGCAGATCATTTGGAATTATATATATTTAGGCTATGATTACTTTTGAAAGGATGATGAGAAAATGGATTGGCACTAATCAACAAATTCAGTAACCAAAATCTACAATGGAATCAAATTCAAATGAATGAGAATCAATATGCCTTAAAGAGCTTGAAGACAAAGTTTAAGGAGACCTGAGAAGTTTCATCTTCAAAGGCAGCAGGTCCTTTATATTATTTTGATGGATTTTAACCCATTTACCCCTGAGGCATAAGATGCATTCTCCAAGGTTTTTTATTCTCCTCTGACCTAGGTAATAACTCAGAGTAGAGCAGAGAACACTGCCTTTTCCAAGCCTTCTGATCTCATTCCAATGGAGGACAAACATTTTTTCCCTCCCTTGTTTTCCTTCACAAGTCAAACTTAAAAGCAGCAACAGCAGTGATGACAAGCTTAGAGGAAAGCTCGGCTGTCCCTTTCAGGCTTGCCTTGGGGGTTAGTTTAGGAAGCTACACAGTACAATCACAAAAGAAGTTTCTGTCTTTAATTTTGAGTTTTTTAAGCTTCACATTCAGAGTACAAGTTAGGTTATTGTCCTTTGGCTCTGTTCAAAAAACCGTTTTCTGATGCATTTTAAAAGCAACTGTAGGTCTTTCTTCTGTTCAGGGCATGGTTATTAGGTGCTCAGCTCAGGTTTGGCAGTAAACCTGGAAAATAGCACTGGGTTACTTTTCCTACTGACTGCCCATGACAGTTGCAATTACTATCCATTGTTCATAGGTGGTAGAAAGTGGAGAGAATACAATAGTGTGTTGCCCTCTGGGGGTAAATGAATTTGACTTAAAGGTTCTTGGGGGGTCAGGCACAAAGATTATGTAGTGCCCAGGAATGTAGTTTTCCTGCCACTTTAGAAGTTAGATAAGAACAATGACTTAGTTGTTTGGGCAGCTATTTTTTGAGGCAAATAAAGATGTAAGTCTCATGTTCTCATATACTTGTCTAGATGAGGGAGAGAAGGCTATGTAAATTTTATCTGAAACTATGAATGTATTGAAGTATTAGATTATTAAGGTTAATTTAAAATAATGTATTTAAATAGAACCTTTGCAGATGTTAGGATGTTTACAGACCTTACAGTATTCACAGAGCCTTGGTGTGCCTGGAAATTTTTCTTCTCCATTTATATTAGCCACTTTTCATTTAATTTTTAATTAGTTCCAGGAGATGTGTGAGTGAATGAGTGTGTGTGTGTGTGTGCGTGTGTGTGTGTGTGTGTGTGCCCTTTTCTGAATATTTCATACTATGGCCAAGTGAGGACTGGGCTCTATTTTACATGCGGTTTTAAATTGCTATCAGTCAGTTTCAGAGCATTTGGACAAATATTACTATCATAGCTTGAAAGAGTTTAGAGAAGTGTTTCTTACTATTAATGTTCAAAAAGTAAAAATGATGAACTTTTTAAAATAGGAAAAGTAAATAGCATTTGATTTGGAGAGTTTAGCTATCAATAGATAGTTGTCATACCCACTTAAAGTCAATCTCATTTTTCAAGAAACAATGTGAGTTAGTAAAGGTCACCTACTTCTAAGAGCATAAAGTTATTTTTCATGTTATATTATTTTACCTGTTAGAATTTATATTATTTTATGCTCTGGTACTTTCGAAATGTGAATTAGGTTTTAAAGTCACATTAAAAACAATCCTCTAGCAAACACCTAAAAAGGACACTTAATCTGGTTTTGCAGAACAAAACAGTTTGAGAATTTCTGCCAGCAGCAGTCAATATATGCTATAAACTGATTAGCTGCCCAAAGGAATCATTTGTTTCTTCTTTAATTATCAGCCACATAGTGTAACTAGCCAGGGTACAGAGTCTTTTGCCCTTATCTATATCAGAAGCACTGAGTGACAATAATGTGAAAGATGAAGAAACATTTTTTAGTCTCATAGTTATTGAGTGGGGAGGGGAAACAATGCCTGTACTCCGGTTGGCAACCAATAGTCACACACAGTTTCAGCTTGCATGGAATTCCATTACACAGAAGGTCATTGCATTGGTACCTCACTTGAGGATAGTATCTGGGGATCCATGGCGGATTTAACTAATCTAAGGAAATCATTTGTTTTTCAACAAAGTAATTGCAAAATTTATATTTTGCTGACTTAATATTTATTTGTAGAACTATAACACAAATATCTGCATGCAAAATAATCTCAATTGTTTTTATCTTGATAGGCTTATAAAAGCAGAACAGTGTATGGGAGGTCACTTTTGAAAATTCTAGACAAGTTTCTCTACCTGCCTTATTTTAAGAAGTTTTTAGAGCCTGGTTTGTTTCCCCTTAGCATATACGATGGATTCTTCTGACTCTGGTTAAAGTGCATTAATTTAGGCCCACAAAATGTTGAATCGATTTTTAACTTAAGTGCTGGGGCATTTGATACAATGCAACAATTGGTTCTTTTGCATGGTTCTACTTTTGTGTATTCTAGAAGATGAGCTATAAAGGCAAACACCAAACACCTCTAGAACTGCCAATAAAGGATTCAAGAAGATAATCCATTCAGCAATACTATAGCCTTTCAGAGCTCATGAATTAAAGACATATGCAGTGTAGATTCAGTGTGGATTAAAGTAGATAATCTTTTAGGTGGCATGTAAATGTTTGAGATTGAAGATATATAGAGTCAGTAAGTGGCTTGAAAGGGATAATTATGTCTAAATAACATTAGATGATTTGAAAAAGCAGGCTTGAAATAGGAATCAGATCCCAGGTAAAAAAATCTAGTAAGGGATCCTATAAGTTTTGTAAATTAAAAACATGGAAACTTAACATTTCAGCATTTCAATATATAAGGATTTCTATCACTTCGAATGTTGTTTTAAACGTGTTCTTTTAAAATCCAGTAAAGATTTAAGAATCACGTGGTTTACAAATAGTAATCTTGTGATTGTTACATTTGTACATTAACCTAAAACATGTCTATCTGTACATTTTTACAAAGGGGTTGGAAATGTTGATTAATTTCTGAGAGAACTGTTGGATCTGGAATTTGTTCAATCCAAGAGTCAGCCATAAGGAAGGTATAAAACACGTAGTCATTTACTTCTAAATAAAGTAAATGTTTAATGTTTTTAATCTACTAAGCTTGTTTTATAGTTCCTCTGTAGTTTCTTATGAGTAATGTTTTCACTTTTTGTAAAAACTATTTCACAAGAACTAAAGAGAGACTGCTGGCACATAGAATATAAGCTTTCAAAATAAGTTTGGCAATGTCTATAAAAGCAAAGAGTAACTACATTTTCTATAAACCAGTGACTTGCTCTGTCTCATGATGCCAGTGTCCTCGTGCCAGTGTGTAAATACAACTAGTGATCGTAAGAAAAGGATAGGCCACTATATCTCAATTCATCTGTGTATTGATAGTCCAGTCCACAATTAGGAAGTTTTATATACTATGTCCTTTTTAAAGTACTTAATAATGTGTGTTTTAAACATAAGGTTAATCAAATACTAAACTCTTGCATATTTAATCTGGGCTTTATATTGGAAGAAATGTTCTCCTCAACATTTTTCTCATTTAAAAATGCCTTCATTCATTTAAAAAAATGAAAAATGACTTGAGAAGTGTAAAGATTCTAAATTAAAATAATTATAAAGACATTATCTGTTTTCTTGTAGATATGAGTTCCAAAGATTATTTAAATACTCTATAGAATATTGGGTAATGCAATTAACCTAAAACCTTTTCCTGTTTGGTACTAAAATTTACTAGGAAAGCATGGTGTAGCCAAAGTGATTTGATGTTACATGGGATGATTCTTCCAAGTACTTGCGGAAATTGGGCTACCACTTTTGGTTTATTTCCTCATCTACTCATTTTTAGCAAGTTGACAATTATTATTTATTGCCTGCTACTTAGCGAACATCTTTTTACAGGCACAATATAAACATCTTTCTTCTAAAATTATTGTGACAAAGTCATTTAATTCTGATTTTACATATAAAGAAATTGAGACTCAGAAATTAATTATCAGAAACCACTTACTCTAGTTGTGGCAGAGTCAAGACTTGAACTTAACTTCTCACTGCCTTTAAGACCTGTGTTTTTTATGTAATGCTTAGCAGCCTGTCTTCAACAGAGGAGTTAGACTGGGTGATCCCTAGAATCCTTTAAAAATGGGAAACATTTCTAGATCTACTAAACCTGGATGAAGAACTTCTATAATTTGCAACCAAGGTAGTCTGTCCTTAGATCTGTCTGTAGCACACACACACACGCAGTTTTGTACTGTTAGTCTGTTTACACATTGACCTGCTCCATGTAGACTTTCTAATATTCTGTTGGCTCAAAGTTTGGAATGTAATATGTATTTGAGGAATGAATGACTAGTGAAAAATGCCATGGTTTGGGATAACTATTATTGACTGCATTCCAAATGCAACAGATTTAATGTTATGTTTAAAAATAATGATTTTTATATTTCAAGTACTACAGTAAGTAAGTGGATGGAATAGTCTTGAAAAAAGTTCCTAAAATTGCAGTCTCCATTAAAAGGTAATATTTTGCAATAAGATGTTTTATAGAGCAATACTTTTTTTAAAAGGTAACAAGAATAACCCTTGTACTCACTACAGAAATTATAATGCATACATCTCTTTCATAATATCCCAGAAACACCCACCATGGTGCAACAGTGGTGAAGACTATAGCTACTTGTTAATTATTTCGTTCAATCTAATGGTGTCACCCTTCAAATGCAAAGTTTCCTATATTAGATATATTTAAATCCAAGCCAAGGCCCACTTTTTAGGATACTGAAGCAAAAACAACAACACTATCTTGTCAAAAGAAATCATGCACATATTTTTAAAAGGTAAGAATACTTACAGTATTAGCAGGGTACAAAAGGATGTCAGTTAATTTATACTCAGTCATGTAGTAAACTATGGTATTCTTTATATAATTTTAATTGATTCCAACTTCTGAGGGATATCTATATTGCAGTAAAGAATATATAGCTAAATTTTATCAAAGTCTGATTAAATTCTTTCTTAATGTCAAGGACCAATTAATAGATGTTTGCATGTAGGATAACCTAACAACAAATACTCCTTTTTTGAGCTGTAATAGTGCCATTTTCATTCAGCCTTTTTGATGGGGGGAGGTCTGCCTTTTCTCTCTTATTGGATAAGAGTGCTGCTGAAAGAAACTTTAGTTACAAATTTAGAATAACTCAGTTTTTATTTATTATATTTTCAGTTTATTCAACAAACGCTGTTATCTGTCTTGCTATGTGGTAGCTCTGGAGCTATAATGGTAGCAAATACCATTAGTATTTAGTAGACAGATTCCTTCCCTCCTAGAGCTTATAGCCTAGTATTAGTTCTTTATCAGGCATAATATTAAAAGGTAACACAATGAATGATTTTTAGATGTTTTAAGTGGAATACCAGTTGAAAGCACCATTTCCATAAAAAAATTAAACCAAGTAAAGTCTCATCCAAATTGTAACACCAGAGGTCTAACAAACACAAATAATAAAACAAAGAAAACATCTTGGCAAAGATTTTCACTTTGAAACAAAGAATTAAATTTTCGGTAAGTTTGTTGAGGGAAGAAATGTAATTAGTTTACTTTTAGCTCTAAACTTCTGGGACATTATTTTCTAAAGTGAGTTTACTTTTACTTTTTCTTTATTTGGACAATGGTTTCCAATGGTTCACTTTGATTTTGATGATTTGATTTCAAGCCATTTATCTATTTCATTTGGGTGGAGTAAAACAATGTTGGGAAAATAGCAATTTCCATGTATTTTTTTTTAATTATTTCAATGTTTTTGAGATCATCTTTAATTCAAGCATCCTGATTGGGGTTATTCCTGTGCATAAAATTGTAAAGTATCAGCTAATCAAGGACTTTTCTTTGTTCTTAAGTTTATTTATTTTATTCATTCAATAAGTGGTCATATATCTGTATAAAGGTGTCCACCATGTGTTAGGCATTATTCTGTAGATGCTGGAAATACAGTGTTGAACAAAACAAATTATAATAGTATCCTATTATCATAAAGCTTATATTCTACAGGGAGATACAATAAATAAACAACTATATCAATAAGAATCTAACATATAATGCTAACTACTATAAAAATTGGGTGATATGATAGAAAGTGAGCTGTGATGGGTTTTATAATTTCAGTGGTCAGCCAAGGCCCTCCAGGGAGCTGGCCTTTCAGTTACTACCTCGGATGAGTTTGATTGTATTTATTTTTTATCTCTTTCATTTAAATTTAAGCTATCTGAAGGCATGCATTCTTTTCTGGCTTATATGTGCAGTATCCTCAACACTTAAACACAGTATGCGGTACATGGGAGGTGCCCTGTGAACATATACTGAATGAATTAAAGAAAAAAGCTAGTCATTTAAAGAGGATGATTTTGCTCCACCAGGGGAAATTGGCAATATCTGGAGACATTTTGGGGCATTATAATTAGGGGTGAGGGTCCTACTTGCATCTAGATAATGGAGGCAAGACAACATCCCCTGAAAATTGTCTGTCCTAAATGTCAACTGTGCTGAGGTTGAGAAACCTGAATCTAGGGGAAGAGTTTTCTGAGGGTAACAGTTAACATTCACAGGTCCTATGGTGGGAGTAAGTTTGCATATTGTTATTAGAGGAAGTCAAAGAATCATACTGGCAAAAGAGGAAATGGGAAGAGATGATGCCAGGGAAGAAGGCAAGGGCCACACTATTCAGGGCTTTATAAGGGTAGAAGTTTGCATTTTATTCAATGTGCAGAATAAAGCTTTGAAACAGTTTTATACAGACATATGACATGACTTGATTTACCTTTCTAAGCAAACGTTTGTTTGGAGAATGAATTTTAGTAAGGAAACAAGTAGAAATAGAGACAGTGGCTAGAAAGCAATTGTTGTAGTAAAGGCAGGAGATGATATTCACCTGGGTTAAAGAGTAATAGTAGAAACAAAGATGTAGAGACTAAATTTTAATATGTTCTAGGGTTGATCAATTTCCAATGAATTATGTAGGGAAGATGAAGTAGACAAAAAATGAACACCTGGATTTTGACTAAGCAATGTATGGATTATGTATTAGTCTATTTTCACACTGCTGATAAAGATGTACATGAGACTAGGCAATTTACAAAAGAAAGAGGTTTAATGGACTCACAGTTCCACATGGTTGGGGAGGCCTCACAATCGTGACGGAAGGTGAAAGGCATGTCTCACAAGGTGGCAGACAAGAGAAGAGAACTAGTACAAGAAAACTCCCCTTTATAAAACCATCAGATCTCGTGAGACTTATTCACTATCATGAGAATAGCATGGAAAGACCTACTGAGACTTATTCACGATCATGAGAATAGCATGGGAAAAACCCACCCCCATGATTAAATTACCTCCCAGCAGGTCCCTCCCACAACACGTGGGAATTGTGGGAGCCAAATTCAAGATGAGACTTGGGTGGGGGCACAGTCAAACCATATCAGATCATGAGGTCTTTTACTGAGCTGGCGATGACTGAAGCTGGTTCTCTTCTCTCATGACTGTCTCATTATATTAAGGAATCTGACATGTACTGCTTCTATGGAAAACAGAAGTATAAATGACTGCCATGCCTGCAGTTTTTAGGCAGGAGGAAGACTGAAACAGAATATTTTTGTGTCTTCAGTAATCTCTCATTCTAAGGGGATTGGAACAGAACTAGCATAGAACTAGCAAAACATACAAGAATGCAAGTAACTGAAACATGAAAATAAATTACTATCAGTCACACACAAGTGAACTCATGGCATTAGCTCTCCGACTCAGATGGAATAAGTTCATATATACATGACTGTTTCTCCATAGGGTTATACACTATATAGACATACATATATATTAATTATGACTCTTAAAAACCTGAATGTAGATGAATAAAGAGTAGCTCCTTTTTTTGTTGGGAGGCCTCTGGAGTATTCCAAGGATCTAGTTCATATTCTTTTCACTTTTTTAAAGTCAAGGATGTCTTATAACTCTTGCTACTTTTCTCCATTGTTCATAGACCAGTTATTAACTCCTCTCTAACCTCTTGGGGATGACTATGAAGAACGTGATAATTTAGAGATGAAGCCATGGGACGGACTTCTTCATCTCAGTTTGGTACTTTCATAAAAATAGGGAAGATTTCTTTCACAAAAGTGTATTTTTTTTTTTTTTGGCTCAACTCTCTTAAGCCAAAACTAGAATCCCTATGCATGTTTAAACTTGAGAATGGCTTAAAGGGTAGGGGCTTTATTCTTTATGTCATTCATTAAACAGTATTAGATGATTTCTATACTCAGTGCATATGCTATTTGCCATTACCTATAGTAGGTAATGAGAATAGAAAAGTCCATCATTTATAGTTGCTGCTATTGCAGCTATCTCTGTTGACTTTGGGAGAAAAATGTGAACATAAGATAGTACAATGCAACAATTCAATACTATAATAAAGATCTACACATATGCTGTGTGGATTCCCAAAGAAGAAAACAACTGTTATCCCTGGAAATCAGGAAGAGAGCTGCAAAAAACAAGATGTGTGAGCTGTAACACAAAGAATGAATGTTTAGGGAGAGACTGGCCCAGGCAAGGCACTTGTTAAAGATGGCATTTGCAAGTGCTCAGAGTGGTGGTGGTGGTGGGGTAATGTTAGACCATTCAGTTTGGCTAGAATTTAGGATACACAGAGGAGGTGGGGAGATTAGGTAATATTTTGAAGGATCTCATTAATTCATAATAATGACTTGACAATTTTTTCTGAAGCCAATGGGGAGCACTTGGAGGTCTTTAAACAGGGGAAGTGACAGGACTAGACTTTGACATGACGTGACTTTGTTATCTAAGAAGGTAATTTTGGTACCAGTTTTAGAGGACAGATTTGTACAGAGATCAATCGATGACAGGAAGTTCTATTTTAAAAGTTCTATTTTAAAAATTTGTTACAAAAATTCATGAAAAAATGACAAAAATGGCAGTGAAGATAGAGAAGGGAGGCTGGAACAAGAGCTATTTTTAAGTCAGAACAGCAGTATTCATGTTATGTTATCATTTGTGTAAAAGGCATTCTTATAGGTTGAACTATGCACCTTCCCCTACCCACCAACCCTAATTCACATGTTGAAGTCCTAATGCCTAGAACCTCAGAATATGAACGTATTTGAAGATAGGATCTTTACAAAGCGTATTAAATTAAAATGAGCTTATTATGGTAGGTCCTAATCCAAGATGACTGGTATCCTTGTAAGAAGGACATTTGGACATAGATGTGTACAGACTGAGACAATGTGAACACATGTGGAGAAGACAGACACCTACAAGCCAAGGAAAGAGTCCTGGAACAGATCAACCCTGCCAACAACTTAACCTTAGACTATTAACATCCAGAACTGTAAGGCAATTTCTGTCATTTAAACCACCCAGTCTGTGGTACTTTGTTATGGCAGCCGTGGCAAACTAATACAGAAATATTATTGTATATGTTTAAGTCTGTGTTAACAAGAATAAGACACACAAAAGAATAATAATAGTGGTTACCTTTGAAGGGACAGTGTTGGGAGGAGATCTTTTACTATATTCCTTCATCATCATCATTTACTAATATGAACATAATATTGAAAAATACAATTTTAATTAAAATTAAAGGAATAACCTATTTTGAGAAAAAATTACTGTGATTGGTTAATATAATCAATGTAGGGATGGGTAGTTGCTAAGGAAATTGAAGATGTTAATATTTTAGAATGCTTATTGGTGATAATGCTTTAAAATTACAGGAAAATGGTGAGTTTCACTCTATGCTTGTTTTATTTTATGACTGAGATACACCCTCAGAGATACCCCATTCTGCATCTAAATATAGGTTACTAGGGCTGGGGAACAGTCTTTGGGTTGGCACATTATTATTTCACTGACTATGAGACTACGTATTTCAGAACTCAGTAGGTTAAAATATGCAAAGCATTGCTGAAATATAGTGCTTAGAGGTTAAAGCATGTTAGTTCAAGGCCAGAAAATGTAAAGAATGGGACTGGGAAGAATATGGGCATTTATGGGTAGCAGAAGAGGAGTCAGTGAAAAAGATTGAGAAGAAAAGGTTAGCTAAGTAGGAGTTGAAATAGAATGAAATTGTGTCCAGGAAGTCATGTGAAAACGCTTAAGATGCAGCAAGATAGGTTGAAGGTTCAAAAAGTTTGAAATTAATGTGGACTATAAAATTAGAAATTTTGTTTTAAGTTTGAAATAAATCTTATGTACATCTTTATGACTAAGTGAAAACAAAAAAAAATTGTTAATCTTTCATATACTTAATGACAAAATGATATTAGTTAAATCTCATCACCAAACATATACAGTTGACTCTTGCACAGCACAGGTTAGAATTCCACAGGTCCACTTATATGTGTGTTTTTTTTTTCCCCCCAGCTAAACACAGATCCAAAATATAGTATTCATAAAATGTGAAACCCCTCTGTAGAGGGTTCTGCAGGACCAATTGTAGGTGTTGAATATGCACTGATTTGCTTAAGCTTTTAAGTTATACTTTTGCATGTTGAGGTGAAATACAATTCCTGAATTCAAGTGACCTCCCACCTCAGCCTTCCAGTAGCTAGGATTACAGGTGCACGCCACCATGCTCAACTAATTTTTTAAAAAATTTTGTAAAGATAGAGTCTTGCTATGTTTTCCAGGCTGGTCTTGAACTCTTGGTCTCAAACGATCCTCCTGCTGGACCTCCCAAAACATTGGAATTACAGGCATCAGCCCCTGCACCCAGGCTTGGGCTAGCAGAGTTATCCTTTGTAGCTTATGTGCGTTCTAAGACATGATGTGTATTGCTATTCCTAGTGTGTATTCCTTGAAATGTAGTAGAAATTTACTGCTCTACTAGCAATGTAGGAAGATGTTTATCTTTCTAGCATATGAATATTTTCATTAAGAAAATCTTCCCAGGATATTTTTATATTATTTAATATTAGGATACAATAGTCATGTGGCTATTATTCATAGAATTAATGTTCATTCATTCTAATGGAATCCAAATATCTGAGGTATAATAAATTATTAGCAGCACATTATAGACCATCTGCCTTGAATAAGGATAGGCATTGTTAATAAGAAAAAGTATAAGAAATGGTTACTGCCTTACTCACACATTTTCTTTTCTGGATATTTGTTCTTTAGCCTATATGTAAAATACATTAGAACTCTTATTTCTATTCCAAATGGGTATATAAAAGTTATAAGCTACTAACTATAGCTGCTACTTCCTAAAATAGGACAAACTCTTTTAGCCTAAATTGGTAGGAGAAATGCACTGGGGTTAAGAAGGGTGACTGAGTTATAACAGATCCTTCTATCTAATTAGGTATACAGGTGGCAAATGCAGGAGTAAAATAGTGCTTAGTGTCTTATGTTTGAAGTGAAAATTGTAATTAAAGAGGGTGTTCTCTCCTACTGGTAGTACTTTATCATAGGAGCCTTGTCTATCTTGTGAGTTTTAAAAGAACAATTAAAAGTGATACTGTTTCTGTTTCAGTGAACAGCACACATTTCCCTTATATTAAATACAAATTTTAACTTAATAAGATTAATTGGCATGTTTTAAATAAATTGAACATAATATTAAATGATTACCATGACTTCTCCAAATCTTGGATTTATGCATAAGCTTATGCAATGATAATATGATGCCAATTTGCCAACCACATTATCTCACAATTTGTATATTTGTCTTCTCAAACTTGAGTATTTGCTCAGTTAACTGTATTTTATTTTTCAAGATGGACTCTGAATTGGCATATGGGGAATACAGTCTAAAACTTGATTGGCTAAATAAATATTTGCTGTCTTATAACATAGAATTTCTTAGTTCTGAATCTTTAAGGTCCTTTTTTTTTTTAAGAAAGGGAGAATCATATGACTAATACTAATGCACTGACCTCTTAGTAACTATAGCTATTAATTTTTTATGTCTTTGTCTTACTTTTTTAATTAGATGAAAAACTATTAGACTTAAGGCCAAGAACTGTACTTTGGATGTCGTTTTATTTCCAGCAGGTCCTAGCATAGAACATTAAAAACAGTAGATGCTCAGCTAACGTTTTTAAAATTTACTTACAAAGTAAAAATTTAAAAAAACCTATAGATTATTACTGGTCATAAATGTAAAAACATTCAAAATGCTTGCTTATTCTGGTACTTGGTTAGAAGTCCAATGTTCTGTCTATTGTGCCAGAGAGCCAGGTTCATTGTGCTACTTTGTAATCAGTAAATTGCCATCACTTTTTACTGTTGAGTGAAAATCTAAAAGAAGGTAGGTAACGTTTTTGTGTTCATTGAACTTTATATTTGGACTAGCTCTGTATACGACAGAGTCGTTTTCATTGAAATAATCACTTTTTCTCATTTATCTTGTCTGTTTTGTTGTCATATTATTTTTAGGGACTCCCGAGAGCTTAGCTGAGAAAGAAAGGCAACTCATGGGTATGATCAACCAGCTGACCAGTCTGCGAGAGCAGCTCTTGGCTGCCCACGATGAGCAGAAGAAACTAGCTGCCTCTCAGATTGAAAAACAGCGTCAGCAAATGGAGCTGGCCAAGCAGCAACAAGAACAGGTGAGTAAGAACTAGCGATGCAATCAAATTATTCAGACACTGCTTTGCCTGCTACTTATAGGTCACTGTACTAGGTACACGACAATGAATAAGAGTCCCTTCCACCTCCGTAGTTAAATAAATTAAAAGGCAAAAAAAAAAAAAAAAAAAAACCCACCCACAGATAAAACCCAGATTTTAAGATGCTTATTAACTACTTTGGTGGTAAGTAGTCTAGAAGTAATTATAATCAAGGTAAATTCTGATAAATCATGAGAAAAATACCAAAAAAGAACCATGGAGAGTCAAGAGAACATTTTCAACAGGAAACATTTTGAATGAATTCATTACAGAGCTGACATTTGAGATGTGCTTTGAAGAACTGGTAGGCTTCAGCAAGTAAAGTGAGTTTCCAGTTGGGGGTAGGAAGTTCAGTTACAAGGCTATTATAATACTTTAAATTAAAAAGGGTGAGAATCTAAGTTAGTCAGGGTAACCATAGACAAAGAGAAAAAAGGAATAAACAGGTCGTAGAATTATGGTTAGTAGAATTCTTTGAGTAGGCAAAAGGGAAAGGAAAATTGTTGAGCCTAATAATAGGGAGATTGAGAATGCCGTCGCTAGAAACAGGCAGTCAGGAGAAGAGCAAGTTTGGAAAAGAGTGGTTTTATGATGTTGAATTAAAGTTGCTGTCAGGTTGTCCAGTTGGAGGTATGTGAGAGACAGCTAAAAATACCAATCAATACTTTGGAAGAGAGCTCAGCTGTTTCTTAGGTTACTCACAGAGACATGGTGCTTTAAACTACTGGAGGAGATAACATTCATTCATTTATTTGACAAATAGAAATCTAGGGCTTCCTATGTACGAGGCACTGTACTAATTGCTGAGGCTATCTCAATTAACCAGAGAGACAAAGCCCCTAAATTTTAGTGGAAAGAGAGAGACAGATAAAGGAACAGATAAATTAACAAGATGACATTATATAGTGATAAATAACTTGAAAAAATTATAAACAGAGTAATAACATAGATGTTGATTGCTATGACAAGGAGCATTGGCTCCTTAGATGGGGCGGCTGGATCTTTCTGAAGCTTTGGCAGTTAAGCTCAGATCTAAATGATATAAAAGAGGCAGCCATGTTAATATCAGGGACAGGAGTGTTTTATGCAGAGGTGTGGCAGGCTTATAGGCCTTAAATTACAATGGTAATATTATAAGAAAACACAAAGGAACTAAAGGTAGGTCCTTGGAAGATACTGGCATATATAATTGGCAGAGAAAGGAACATGAACATATGCAGAAAGAAACAGATATGGAAGTGGGGCCAGGAGTGCAATGTTATAGGAAACAAAATGGAGATTTTAAGAGATAATAGGGAACAGTGTTAAATGCTACAGAAAAGTAGTCATTCTAATAATCAAATTGAAACAAGATCTGTCATTTAGATTCTCATTGTCGGCCTTGAAGAGTGAGGCTTCTACGACAGTTTAGTAGCCAAAATCAGACAATAAGAACTGGAAAATGTGTAGTAGGAAAATGGAGGCAATGCCTATGAACTATTAAAGAAATTGGTAGTAAATGGAAGGTAAGAGAGAGAGGAGGTGTCGTAGTTTCAGCTTACAAATAAGTATGGCTCTCTTTCATGGCTAAGTTCTTTTCCTGTTCCATGTTCTAGACATATTCCACTGACCATCCCAAGTGGAGGATGGCCACTATTTAATATTTGTATGTCTACATATCCCAGCAAAACCTTCTAAACATCTTTCCAAGTACAAGCTAGCAGGGTTGAATGACATGAAGAAATACTCAGTTTATGTTTGAGGAGCTCCTTTTTCCCATCCCCTTATTTTCCTTTTACTCTTCTCTGCTTGGTGGTTTATGGTTTATCTCTGATTAAAGGTTGTTTGTTTTATTTTTAATGAAGTGTCTCATCACTTTTTTAAAAAATATTTTTGGCTTGTTTTTGGATATGGCCCATATTCCTCTTGCTTTACCCCTATGATAGAAGAGTTCGGAATGCTTGCCAGTAGCAGTGTAAAACACCACCACTCTTTCCTTGTCCTTAATTCTGAATCTTTCAGTCAACTGAATTCTGGAGAATCCTAGGAGTCTCTGAATACGTTGCTTGGCTGGGGATATTTTTTAATGGATAATCTCTATTTGCTTTGGTGGGTCTGAGGACACACATGCCCTGAAAGATCTAAACAATGACCGATGGAGAGGAAGTTTCTTTCTTTTCTCTTTTACATTTTGGCCCATCTCTGAATATCATAAAAGAGTTCTAGAATCCTTTGATTCTAATAGTTTCCCAAGACCTCTGCCATTCTCCTTGGAACTTTACAAACCCCTAAGTTCTTCAAGAACTTCTCTCCTGTGTTGGAGAGATGTCCTGCGGTGCTGCCTCCACAGCCTCGGAGAAGATCCCTGGTGATAGCCACAGGTCATGTTGCTAGAGCCCATTCAGCTCTCCCAGGGCTTCTCCACCATACATAGCAGGTATGCACAGTTACCACTCTGTGGTAGCATATTCTTCCATGAAGGGCATTTAATATTTATTCTTTAAGGGTCAGTGCAGGTTCATCTTCTCCTCTAAAGTCTTTTTCTGATACTCCTTCCAGCACTCCCTACTGAGTGTCAAATGTTCCCATTCTGTGCATTCTGATACTCTTGGTATAGCTGTTACGAATGCCAGAGGACCTGTTTACTGACAAGCCTTTCCCCCAGATTCTGAGCTCCAGTGCACATTCATCTATTAGACAAATATTCATTGACCACTAATTTGATGCCAGGTTTTGTTCTAGTTAGTGGGAATAGAATGGGGAATAAAACAGACAAAAACCCCTTGTGTATTGAAATCTAGTTGAGAGGGGCAGACGATAAACAAACCAGTAAACTATATGTTGATAAGTACTATGTTGAAAAATTAAGCAGAGCATTGGGGATGAGGGTATTATCTATGGGTATATGTTCTTTTAAAATGGGTGCTCAGGGAAGACATTATTGACTGCGAACATTTGAGCAGAAACCTGTAGGATGTATGGGAGTGAGCCATGGGGCTATCTAGGCAGAGTATTTCAGACAGAGGAAAAAGTGAGTGCAAAGGCCCAGAAGCAGGAATATCCTTCAAGGCAGGAGCATGCTTGGTATGTAAAAGAGGCAGTTAGGAATGCAGTGTGGCAGGTGTGGGATGACAAGGGGAATGGAGAATGAGATGAAATCAGAGAGGTAAAAGGAGGCCAAATCATATAGGGCCTTGAAGACATTATGTGCACACCGGCCTTTTTGCTGAGTGAGAGAAAAGAGTTTTGGAAAGGTGAATAGCATAACATATCACACACAGACACACACATATATGTGTGTGTGTATATATATTCTTTTTTTGAGACGGAGTCTCTTACTGTCACCTGGGCTGGAGTGCAAAGGTGCGATCTATGCTCACTGCAACCTCCGCCTCCCAGGTTCAAGTGATTCTCCTGCCTCAGCCTCCTGAATAGCTGGGACTGTAGGCACCTGCCGCCATGCCTGGCTAATTTTTTGGTCTCGCTATGTTGGCCAAGCTGGTCTTGAACTCCTGACCTTGTGATCCACCCACCTCAGACTCCCAAAGTAGACTTATATTTTAAGAAGTACTCTCAGAATGCTGGTCTGTGATAGACTATAGGGAGCAGGAGCAAAAGCACAAAGAGCATATGGAGGCCATTACAATAGTCCAGACAAAGGCACAGTGAACAGAAGAAAGTGCACAGGAGGTTGAAGTAGTCAGGTTCTGGAGTATTCTGAAAGTTATGTTAAAAGGATTTAAATGGCAATTGAAATATTGATATGTGGGAGGAAGGAATGAGACTTAATGAAAAAGATAGTCTTCCCACTGTCTCCTTTATCACTTTCTTCAGGAAAAAAAAAAAATTGTGGGTCAGGCATGGTGGCTCATGCCTGTAAACCCAGCACTTTGGGAGGCTGAGGTGAGTGGATCACCTGAGGTCAGGAGTTCAAGACCAGCCTGGCCAATATGGTGAAACCCTGTCTCTAGTAAAAATACAAAAATATTAGCTGGGCATGGTGGTGGGCGCCTGTAATCCCAGCTATTCTGGAGGCTGAGGCAGGAGGATCGCTTGAACCTGGGAGGAGGAGGTTGCAGTGAGCATAGATCACACCATTGCACTCCAGCCTGGGCAACAAGAGTAAAACTATGTCTCAAAAAAAAGAAAGGAAAAAAAAATTTTTAACCATATTCCAAAGATAAAATTAAAGTATTAAAATAAGTATAATTATACCAACATCCATAAAAGAGGTAAAAGTTTTTTTTGTGTAGCCATGTAGACTCATCCTCATCACATGGGTTCTTTACTTTTATTCATGGTGATATATCAGTTTTTTCCTGTATTTTTTACTTTTGGTTATAGAGGCTAAGATATTTTTTTAAATGAAAATAATGGCAATTAATACTTGATGAGAATGAGATCTAGAACTTATTTATAAGAGAGTGATAAGTTTCAAGATGTTAGAAGTTACATCCTTTCCCATGTGATGAAATGTTTACAATTTTCATCTCATCTATTAATGCATTCTTATCAGATGTCCATTCAGCATTCCTTTATAACGGACTTCCTGTGAATAGCGAATAAAATTTACATGGCCTCTACCATCACTGAATTTACAGACTTCTCCTTAGGAGACAGAAAGATGTGAATAACAAATAAATAAATAAATACAAAGTCATAGCATGGGCATAATATTAAGTAAATGTAGAGGGTATTATGAGTGCAAACAACAGTGGGAATGGGGAGTCATTGAACTGTTCCCTAAGTTAGGAAATATTTAAGATGACTATATGGAAGGCTAAATCTGAAATTTAGTTTTGGGCCTGTTGAAACTGAGGTACCTTTGAATAAGTCTCTCAATAAGTGGATCTGATGCTTAAAACAAAGGCCTAGCCTAGAGAAACAAATTCAGAAGCACTTGGCTTACATATGGAACGTAACTATGCAGGAAAAGAACAAAATCTAAAATTGAGAGAATTATAACATTTAGTGGCTGGAAAAAGCCATTAGAGGTGACTAAGAAGGAAAAGACATGAGAGGTAGAAATGAAACCAGGGAAGTATGATGTCACAGAAGCCAACAGAGAAAGTTCATGATCAAGGGAAAGCATTTGAGTGTTGAATTCTGATGAGAGATCAAAAGGCAAGAACTGAAAAATGCTTCAGAATTGTAGATAATGGATGTGATTGGCAACCTTCTTAAGAATCATTTTGGTAGAGAAATGGAAGCAGAAACTACAATGGTATGTGTTGAGTTGGTGGTTGGGGTTTGTGAGAGGCAGTAACAAGAAAATTATTTATCTAAAAGCAAAAAAATACCAAAAACTTTAAAAATAAATCCAGTATCTTGCAATACTTTGTGCTACTCTGAACTCCTCAGTCTTAAACCTACCCCTCCCCATTTGTGAAACACTCTGTTATAGAAAAGGGCTGAAAATGTCAGAAGCAGTGCCTTATTAAGGTATCACTAAGAAGAGGGGTGTTTGAAAACCAGACATTTCTTTCTGGGGTTGATCACTGTCATAGTATCTTAGGCTTCATTTGTTTTAGGCCAAAAGAAACATAACTGTTTCTAAAGGCTAAATATCTTTCTTGATCTTACTTAGTATGGATTGCTAATAATTTAGGAGCACAGACACATCTATTTTCGTCATCTTAATCAGTGTCAAATCGAACTTTGAGAAACAGAACATTAGTAACTTCCCTCCAGGACTACAGTACACTTGTAAATTTCTCATGTGCAATTTCTCCACAGATTGCAAGACAACAGCAGCAGCTTCTACAGCAACAACACAAAATCAATTTGCTCCAGCAACAGATCCAGGTCAGAAATCACAATTTCAATATACTTACAATTTAAAAATGTATATGTTCTGTTTCTTATCCTTAAATACCTAACTGAAATGACCTCCAAAATAAAAATTACTGCCATGCGACGCTTGCAAATGGTGTCTGTCAGTCACAGGCCCTACTGTGTCAGGGAGCTTCAGTCTAAGCAAGCTAACAGTTATTTTCATCTTATACTGAGAAGAAATTATTGTCAATAAAAGTTTCATTTTCTCTATATGTTAGTGTTAAAATGTATCTGTAAGTGTTCTTAACTGGCTAGGGGCAGGGAACCGAAGCAGAAAGATACCTAGGTTTTCAGTTAGAGAAGCAGTGCCAGAGGGAACTTTTTTATTGTATACCGAGAGCCATGTGTGATAAAGGTGGAGCATAGGGTCCATAATAATTCTGTGTTCAAGTCGATTTACCCGTGGTTTTCTTTGGAGAAAACAAGGCTGAAGGCTGTAGGACCTCCATATTTTTGTTATATGGAAATTTGTAATGATAAGGGGCGTCAGTACAGAAGGAAGCAGCTGTATTGATAACAAAAAGAAAAAATGTTTCCAGTGATGTCTTGTTTCCAACACTTGCTGGTGTCATAAACTTTGACAAAAGTTCAGCTTTGTTTCCCTTCTGACAGTTTACTTTCTGAACAGCATTTATTTCATATAGAAATTCCTGAGGATTAAAGGAACTCATGGATAAAGAGCCTTAGCATAGTTTCAGGGCACATAGTAAATGCTCAATAGTCGATTACTATGACTATCAAGGAATCTGATTCACGTAACTGTGAATCCAACCCGTGTAACATCATCCGTCTGGAGGCAACTGATAGCTTTGCAGTATGCTGATCTGGAGAGAAATTCATGATTCTCTTAAAGTTATATCTTGAGATCCAACATATTTTATTAAGTGTAAATATCATAAATGACAGGAAGCAAATGTGTCAAAATTATTCCACTCTTTTATTAATCATGTTTTAGCTTCTTTGCCAACCAAATTTCTCCCATTGTATCTAATTGAGTCAGGCACACTTAGTTTCGATGGATTTAACAGACCTGTCACTCACTGTTCCTTCTTTCTTAGTCTACCTGGGATTTTATTGACCTGTAGACAGTTTGAGTGAGACAGTGGAAGCTCAGTGAGATGTTCCAGCCAGGGATCTTTTCCTTCCTTAACTGTAATTGTGATCAGCACATTTCTAACATGTTATAATCCATTCATGGCTGAAGTGTGGTTATTCATTTCAGTGGTTTACAACTGTTCATTGAACTTCATGTTGTTCAGTCAAAGTACACTGACTTTTTAGTTCATGGTACCTGGTTATCTGCATTTAAGATTTTATTCATTATCAAAACATAGGTATTAATATTGGTATGGAACTTTCTTATTCTAAGTAAAGTAATTCCATAATCAGCAATGTGGTAGTCACTTGATTTCACTGCAATTTGAGAAGTGAACCAGTATTTTTAGATTTTATAATTTGTATGATACTGAAATAAGTCCCTTGTTAAACAGAATGACAGAAATACATTTAAACTCATATTGTAAATGTGTGAAAGTCTCAGTAAACTGTGTTCTGACCAATTAGATTAGCCAACACTTTCAGTGCTTTCTTAGGAATTATTCCACAATTCACAATGTGGATTTTAAGGAATTATTCCACTACATTCACAATGTGGATTTTAAGCCCTGTCATAATGACAAAAAGTTGAAGTTGATGGATTCTTGCTTTATAGCATGAAGCACTATAATTTATAAGTCATAACATTTTTTAATGAAAAGCACTTAAAATTATATGTTCTAGAATTTCTATCACTGTAGAAATTGTTCCAGAGAGCAAAGGCCAAGTTCAACAGCAGGCCCAAGATCACACAATTAGAAACTGGTAAAGCTAAAATAAGCAAAGTTTTCTGACTATCAATAGAACTTTTGTGGAGTATGAGAATTTTAAAAGCTTAGAATTTCTATTTGATCCAAATGTTACATGGCCAGCCTCCACTATTTCATAGTGGGAATAAAAAGTCCCTAAAGGAAATAAAGTCACACTAAAAGTAATTTGAGGGAAACATTGAGATATTGAGTTATTATATATGTGCAGATAAATGAAAGTGACAGTCAAAACCCTTTCAGGCAACAAATAAGTACTGAGCAAGACTGATAACCTGAAAAAAAATTCATTTTCACAACTTCTAGTGTATTCCTTAACTAAAAGCATAGTTCTGAAACATATTTTGTAAATTGTGAATTTGGGGAAGTTTTATAAACACTTAATAGTTACAAAGGTAACAATGTATTTGAATTATTTAGTTTACTGAGAGATTGTTCAAACAATTATGGGAAGCTCTGATGTACTGGCATATGTAGAAATAGGAAATTAAAAATGTAGAACAGACTCATTTTTCCCACCACATACATCATTGCCATATTTCATTTTAGAATTTTTTTTTTCCCTTTCCTCCTCCTTCCTACTGCCTCCTTTTTCTTGGAATCACAGGGCAAGGATGAAGGCTAGTAAATACAGAATCCACTATCACAGAAGGCAATTGAAATGTATAACAAATATTATAAGATATATTTTAATTAAAAATGCATATATAATTGAATGCTCACAAAATAATTTACTAGATTATCTTATTGATATTTGAAAACAGTCATCTAGTATTTTGATTTTTTAAAAAATATGGTATCTTGATACCTTGTAGAAATAAACATACTAACTTACATTCTTCATCCTGATTTGTACTTTCTTAGATGTTTTGTACCATTGTTGTTGTTCCAGACCTTAGAAAATAACGTATCTGTTGATGGAGTAGGAGACCGTAGTATATTATAGTCCACAATTAAGTATGCCTTTAAAATGTTTGTTTCATGTATGAATACAAAAGGCATTATATTGGTCCAATTTTAGCAAAGGAATCCACTACATCAGATGGGTTAGATAAATCTGCTGGGCAGATTCGATTGATAAGTTAAAAGAGCTGGGCAATATTTTTTCATTCGATGGATATGTTAAATTCCAGGAAAGATAATATTTCTCACATTGTGCTCATTGTTCTTGTAAGATCTCACTAAAGAGAGGTCAATTGAGACATCTTTATTCCATTTGAAATATGTATCATTTGATTTAAAAAGTATGAACAAGTTTGTATATTTGTGTGTATGCACAAACATTTATATACTCTAATACCTCAGTATATTACTTAGGGTTCCCCAAAGTCACAGAATCAATAGAAGACATAGATATAGATGATATAGATATAGATACAGATGATGTAGATGTATATATTGATAGATATGTGAGAGGGCACTTACTGGGTGATTGGCTCACACATTTATGGAGGCTAAGTCCTGCAACAGGCCTTCTGCAACTGGAGACCCTGGGAGGCTGGCAGCGTGGTTTTCAGTCCAAGCCCAAAGGCCTCAGAACTAGGGAAGCTGTTGATACAACTCTCACTCCAAGGCCAGTGGCCTCAGAACCCCGGAAGCTGTGAGAGTACAAAGACCAGGAGTCTGAAATTGTTGTCTTAGGACAGAAGAAGAGTGTATCCCAGTTCCAGCAGATAGATCTATGCATTCACCTTTTCTCTGTGTTTGATCCTCAGCACACTGGATGGTGCCTGCCCACATTGAGAGGGTGAATGTTCCCCACTTAGGCCACTTAGACTGATGTGCTGATCTCCTCTGAAAGCAACCTCACAACACACCCCACAGGTTTCTATGTAATCCTTAATCAAGACAAGTTGACACCCAAAATTAATCATCACATCCAGATTATTTCAAATTTCTCTTGGCCTTTTTAGTTTTTTCTCAACCTCTGATAAAAAGAGTGATGATAAGTTTAACTATATAGTAAACCTACTCTAGAGAAAATGCCGTAAGAATCTGCAAGTGAGCCAATTTTATTTAATTGTTTAGGATCAGTTCTTTATGTATTTTTATTTCTTTAGAAAGCAACCTTAGCTCTAAAACTGCATAATTATAAGTGGATTAAAAACTCAGTCTGCATTTCTTCTTATAAATACTTTGTAGGGTTACATCTTCTGCCAGGTTTACCCACCTAATTCATTAAGAATTAAGAATGTTTTCTTTTATTGTTTGCAGTATCATAAATCAGTTTACAAATACCAGAAACATCCATCTTCTCTCAAGAACAAGTTCACTTCTCTATGAGACTGTTAATTTTAGGAACACTAAGAAGTTTGTCTTATTTTTCTACTCTTTAGCAGTATTTCCCTCTAATATTTTTATTTATTGACTTAAAAGAGAAATTTTTTATTTCAATGTACTGTATCAAGCTAACTTTAATGCACATTAATACCTGAGGTGAAATTTATAAATATATCAGAATAAGATATCTTTCTAGATTTTTTTGGGAGGGAAATCATTTTTTTGCTCTCTTTTTCTGTTGACTATTCTATAGTCCCTATATTTAGCAATTTTATTTTCTATTTTCTTTTTTACATTAAATCAACCTTTTTCTAATATTGATAGTTGATTTATGTTTCCAGTAGTGATCCTAGACCAGTGGTTCAGGAAGTGACTGAGTGACCTCTACTCAGCTTTCATTGTGACAACAAATTGAGTGTTCCCGGAGACCTAAGTTTCCTTTAATCTTGAAGCTTCTGGTGAGACAGGGTTTCTATAGCTTTGGGATTGTGTGTGAGAAGCAAGTCCTAGTTATAAGTTTCTTACCCCTTTTCAGTAATACTTAACAGAATTTAAGGTTCTTTACAGGAACTAATAGTGCTAATCCAACAATGTATTCTAGCATGAAATCTACTTAAGATATTTTTAAGTGCAAGTTTAAAGATACTATACTTTTGTACTTATTTTCAACTGCATATTTTATGATTCCCATACCAGGGAATCGGTGTTTGAACTTTTATAAGAGATTCCAAGAATGTACCCCATTTCCCTGTCTGATTAACTTTTCCAACTATTGTTCATTGTGTTCTCTTGCAAGCAAAGAATTGGTATTTAATAATCTCCTGTCATTGTTTCTGATTCATAAGGTAAGCATGTGCAGGACTAGTCATAGCTTTGGGTCACTGATTCTGTCTGGACCTCAAGGTAGAGCAAAGAAAATATTTCCATTCTCTTGTATTCTTAGTTTGGCAGTATGCATTGCATAGTATATAGGAAAGAACTTGTTTGCTTTAGGTGATATAGGATTATATTTACCTGTATGAAATGCAGTTTTAATTATGTTAAATAGTTTTTAAAAAAATGTTTGAGAACAGTGTTCTGGAATAAGATACACCAGAATTCAGTCTTTGCATCTTCACACCTAGTATCTGCTGTGTGATCTTGGGAAAATGGTTTACTCCTCTGAGTTTCATTACTCCAATCTATAGAAAAGGAAATACAATGCCTAACACACACCTGGTCCTCTGAAGATTAAGTGGAATCCTGACTGGTATTTAGCAAGTACATGGGCAAAACACTTTGCCAAAGTCATTAGAGAGAAAAATGTTCTTTCTGTATTTCCAATGATGGGCAATTCATGAATGTTTCCAGCAAGAGGATTTCTAGGAAAAAAAAAAAAAAAAGGAATATACTTTACATGGCAGTAGTTACTAAAAACTGTCAGTATTCCAAATTCATATGATTTTAGAACTACAGGAGGTTTTTTAAAAGGCTTTATTTAGACCTATCTCTCATTTTGACGTTTGTAAACTAAAACGAAGTAAGGTTAGAAATTTTTCCCAGTGTCACATAAATTGTTTCTTGCGGAACAATGGCTCGATTCCAAGTTACCCGAGTTTTGGCCCAGTTCATTTTTACCAATATTCTACCATTTAAGGCTTAATGCCTCAAAGTTTTAAAAATGAGTTTTCTTTCCCGGTAAACTTATTCCTATACAGTAAAAATGCAACTTGACTTATGTACAATTGAATGATTAAGTTGCAGTCATGGACTCAACCAATTTGTGATAAAGGTTTCATTTCATTGGAACCAAAGTTCTCTGCGCTCGTTAGAATTTTGGTAATTCTTGATAAATTATTACGCAGAAATAAATCCATTGAAATATTGTATGGAAACATAATAATGTTAAAGGTGAAATAATAGTATATACCTGACTGACCTGCTGATTTATAATTTCTTTCCCTGAGCTTGGTAAATTGAAACTATTTTACTCTCCTCAACAAGACCCTGCACACATACAAGAGCACAAAGAGATTACAAAGTAACCTTGTCTCCTTTGGATACTACAACTGCCAAGAACAAAACACTGTGCAGCTAAGGTAGCATTTCAACCTGAGAAAGACATGCATCTACTCCTTGAGCTCCAACTAATGTTTTGCTATATGAAATAAAATACATCATAACTGAACAGGGTACAGTTTCTTGGCATTCAGATAGATTAGTAGAGGAGGAAATATGTAAATACAAAGAAGTAGCTTTAAGGATGACTTTTTTCTTTGTATTTTCTGGATGCAGAGCTTCCATTTGAGAAGACAGGTGGCCTTCCCTGTAGGGTTCGTAAGGATAACTGACTGCAGCTCTGTCCTTTCACTCAGTGGGAGCCACTTTAAAATTCCTTAAGTGTTCTCTCTTTTTTTTCAATTGTCTCCTGGCAATTACCTAATGGTAGAAATCCAGTCATTCATCTTATTTCTCTGTCTAGACAAACCTGTCTCTGTAGACAGAGATACAGATTGACAGGTATATATATTTTCATCTTCATTGATAAAACACATGCTACATGGCTAAGAAAGTCCTGAAAAGAAATGAAAGCAATCAGCTTGAGCCCAGTTCTCTATACTTTACTGTTCCTTTTTTTTGAGATGGACTCTCACTCTGTCACCCAGGCTGGAGTGCAATGGCGCGATCTCGGCTCACTGCAACCTCTGCCTCCCGGGTTCAAGCTATTCTCCTGCCTCAGACTCCCAAGTAGCTCAGACTACAGACACCCACCACCACACCCAGATAATTTTTTGTAGTTTTAGTAGAGACAGGGTTTCACCGTGTTAGCCAGGGTGGTCTCAATCTCCTGACCTCATGATCTGCCCACCTCAGCCTTTCAAAGTGTTGGGATTATAGGCCTACTTTGCTATTCTTTACTCAGAATGAGCCACTTTAAAATCTTCAAGTTTTATTCTTTGATAGACCTCCTCCTAGTATTTACTTCTCTATCAAAAAATTTAATTATAGTGCTATTTCTGACTTACGAACTTTAAATACCATGATCCTGGAAACATGAAGATTTACTAGCTCCCTCATTGCCACTCTGATATCGGTTCCTTTCCCTTTCCTCAAGATATAGTTATATGTTACTTAAATCCATTGAGTAGGTAGTATTAAGCTGCATTTTACTTACAATCCTTTTTTGTTCAAGCATAAAGTGTTCTTCAACACTTGCGTTTTCAGATGAGGATGGTGTATCTACTCTTGTCTCCCTCCCAGCTGCCAATTTCTGTTATTTTTTCTTCTTATGTTATTGGTCTTATTATCTCCATAAATTGCTTCAAACTCTTATGAATAAATAAAACCTCCAAAATCCCCGTTTCCTGGGTATGTGCTTTCTACGCCTCTGACCCCCTGTTTTGGATGAATTTATCAAACATGAGAGGTTATATAGGATATAGGATTTTTAACTACTCTATGTCCTTGATATTTTGAACTTTTTAATATTTTTATTGAGACTCTATTTGAAATAACAAAGTCTGTATTGCTTTTAAGTTGATTACTATGTTGATGTATTGTTTATAACAATGTTTAGAAGTTGTAATCCTGGTTTTATAACTTATCCTGACTTGAGCTGCTCATAAAAACATTAAAAAATGCATATAATGGAAGGACATTTTTTCTTCCATTATGTATCTGGAATCTCAAATTTCCTTATTACTTTTATTTTCCTGTTTTCCAATTTCTGTATTTCTTCCTTCTCCAATCTTTGCAGTGTGATTTCTGAAGTGAATCCTGGGTTCATTTAATCTATTTAGATAATTGTTTAAACTTTGGTTAGTGTTGCTGTAATCTAAAGAAGAGAGATCTGCATGTAAACTGAAATATCAGAGCCACAGAACCAGTGGACTTCAGCATTGGGAACATTTTATCCAAATCTGCCATGTGTCTGGAACAGCTGCTTTTTCACAAGTTGTAAATATGGCCATTCTGGAATCATTGAGACTGGCCCAGAAGGCAGACTGACAGTCATTTTTCCCATGACTTTTCAACCTCTTCCCAAACAAAATTACCTGTGGACAAATGAACTGTTTCTCATTGAGGCTCTGTAGTCCATATCCTCTTAACAAAATAGGGGCTATCAGTGCTTAGATAAGCCCCTGGGAATGTAATTTTTAAGTAGTAGGAAACAAAACAAAACAAAGCAAGTCAACAACAACAGAAAGATTTGGGAATGTCGGTTGAAGTCAGTATGTTGGTCCAAAATGAAGCACTTTAGTGTGTAAATTAAATGCTATAGCTGGGAGTACTCCCAAAGTCTTTAGAATGAATTTCTACCTCCTGTCTTTGAAAAGAGTTAACAAATAAGCAGAAAAATAAATGCCATTGAAATTAACAGGATGTTAACAAAATGAGTTACTCTATGAAGAGCACAGTTACATCGTGATTCAAGACATACATTCCAGATATCTTTAACATATGGCAAATTCGCCTCAGCCCCCTAGACAGAGTACTAACTTCTACTCTTTTGAGCTTTTGCTAGTAAATTTTCAAGTAACTTACAAACAATGCAAAACTGACTTCTGTCCCTGTCTCTGTCTCTGTCTCTCTGTCTCTCTCTGTCTCTGTCTCTCTCTGTCTCTCTCTCTCTCCTTCTGTCTATCTCTCTCTTGGTGTCAGTGGGGTCTATGTATTTAGCACCATTATTCTTCAGAAAAGAGCCTAACAAGTAAATAAATTGGGAAAGAAAAGATGAGTAAGGAATTAAGGATACTTTTGTGCCACTAGGCTGATCCCTAGTTTTCCCTTAAAGGAGAAGCAAAAGGGAATACTGGGATAACTTCTTCTATAAAGAGATCATTCTAGAAGTGGCAAATTCTCAGTCTTCATCATACTTGATCTCACGGCAGCATTTGAAAAATTTGGCCACTCCCACATTTTTGCAATACGTTTCAGTCGGCCTCCAAAACACCACAGTTTGCTTTTCTCTTTAACTATCTGTTTCTTATTCCCAGTCTTATTTGGTAGATTCTCTTCCCGTCCTTAAAAGTCTGAATTGTGATAATGCTCCATCATCTGACTTCCATATATACACTTATTTTCTAAATAGTCTCAGTTGGTCAGTGGTTTTATATGTCACCCTGAAAGTAATTTTCCAAAATGTGTCTCTCTAGCCTAAATTTCTCTCCTGATCTTCAGAGTCATGTACCTTAGTCCCATTTAAATGGTGATATGGTTTGGCTGTGTCCCCACCCACATCTAATCCTTGAATTGTAGCTCCCATAATTCCCACATGTCATGGGAGGGACCCAGTGAGAGGTAATTGAATCATGGGGGTGGGTCTTTCCCATACTGTTCTCATGATAGTGAATAAGTCTCATGAGATCTGATGGTTTTATAAAAGGAGCTCCCCTGCACAAGCTGTCTGTTGCCTGCTACCATATAAGACATCCCTTTGTTCTTCCTTCGTTTTCACCATGATTGTGAGGCTTCCTCAGCCATGTAGAACTGTAAGTCTATTAAACTTCTTTCCTTTATAAATTACCTAGTCTTGGGTATGTCTTCATTAGCAGTGTGGGAACAGACTAATACAAATGGATACCTAATAGGCACCTCAAAGTTCACATTTTAAAGACATATTCTTTATTTATCTTCCCCCAAATTCATTCTTTCCCAGTTTCTCCTCCTCTGAATATGATTCCATTTACCTACTTTCTGTGGTGAATATCTAGGAGCCATCCTGGAATCCTCATTTCACATCTCGCAACTAATTCATCTACGTTGCGTTTGTGCCCAATATCTGTCAAATTGACTAACATCATTCTGTTCTAATTCACCATCATATCTCAGACTACTGCAGTAAGCTCCTAACCATGTCGGTCACCCTATTTCGTTTATTTACCCCCAAGTAGATTTTTTACATAGCTACTAGAGTGATCTTTTAAATGTGATTGCACTATCCTTCTTGGTTTCTGGGAACATGCCAAGAATGTTCTACCATCAGGGCATTTGCATTGGTTATTCTCATGGTCTGGAATGCTCTTTTAATCATATAATTTAGATCTTTACTTCATTCAAATCTCTTCAAATACCATGCTTCTAAGGGGGCCACATCTGACAGCCCAATCCAAAATAATCCCAAAACTCCATAGAGCTATCTAGGATTTGTAACCCTATCAAACAGTTGAAGGTACATAAATCTCCTAACTTAAAGATTAGTAGTTCCAGTAGCAATAAGGTTAAATTAGTAATCTTAGGATTTGTAAGCCATTAACTATTTAGTATAACACCTTTGAAATGTCATTCTATTTCAATAAATTTTTGACTTGATATTATAAATAGGGAAAAAAATGATCTCCCTTTGTACAGTACTAGTAAGAAGAAGCAGCCTATTGCAGAGTAAGTATTTGGCACTTTACAGAGGTCATCTTACATTATCAGCACAATAATTCAGTCCGTTTGTGTTATTATATCCATTTTATAGATGATAGAACTGAGGCCTGTGTGCATGCGCATGTGTGCGCATGTGTGTGGTTATTCTGAGATTCTGACAGTTGAGTACTTTGTAAACTGAAAGGGTGCCATCTTCCTCCTTCTTCTTACGAGAATAGTAATGAGTGATTTAATTCAGATGATCTCTAGAAAATAAGACTAGTTGGTCTTTTCAAATGAGTTAAATCCATCAAATTGGCAAATGTGGCAGGATTTTTTTTAAAAGTAATTTATTTTTGCTTTCTGCAGTAACATACAGTAAGAGATTGTCCTTTTATAAATGGTGAAAATATTTATAAATTGGGAAAAGACATGTTCCACATATACAAATATTGCATACAACTAAACTTCCACTGATAAATGCTAAAAAGTAGGATGTTATGCTTATAGCAGATAAATATCCTCTCTTTAGAAAGAATTATCTTATGTTGAGATGTGTATCTATGTAGTAAGTTAGAAAAGGTGACCTAACTTTTATAATGCACATAAATGTTTAACTAAAAGAAGTAAACTGAGCAAGTTTTAATGTCATATACGTATTTAATTATAGATTTATATTCATTTGTGTACATTATATATGAGTTCATACACACATACTCAGGTTTCTATGTATCTTTTTTTGATCATTTACTTTTCCTTTATCTTCTCTGTTTATTATGTGTGTGTGTGTGTGTATAATTTTTCTCCTCTAATTACTACCATTTAGTTCTGAATACATTTTTAATTCTCTTTCTACTTCTGTATTCCTTTTCATGGCTTTGCCAATACCTATATCCATACCCGCTGCTGAGTCTTCTGACGTAGCCACTCATGATTTTTTTTCACTCTTTTCATTTTTCCCTCCCATACATAGTTCGTTTCTCTGGCTAACTTTTTCCTTTTTCTTTTCATTATCCAATTGGATTTTATGTTTCCGTTGAGTAAGAACTTGATCAGTAATTAACAGAGTAAGTTGGAAAGATTAAGTTTGCTTTACTTTTAAAAGTCAATTATTTGATTTTCCGTGGGGTGATGTGTGAGAGAGACAGAGAGAGAAACGGAGAGAGAGAGAGAGAGAGAGAGAGCAAAATAAATAAATAAATAAATAAACAAACCCAAAAAGAGGTTTCCCAGAGTGTTAGTATAATATATTATGGCAATCTTTTCATGATAGAGGGTGTGTTGTCATGAGCACCCGTGTTATGCAGCCAGAAAAAAAAGGAGGGATAGGGCTGCCGTAAGGTAAATCAACAGATAACAATAAAATTTTTCTGTTGCCTGCTGGAGGTATTTAGGATGTGTTTTCTTTATATCTTCATCCGCCCCTAATTGAGGATGCTTTAAAATTGAATGACTAGCAGTCAAAACGTGTTTGCTTCAAGCTGAGAAGAAAAATGCTGGTGTCTCCGCTTCCAAACTGATTGCGCTTTGTACACAACTGACAGCTACAGTCACTTTGAGTGACTGATAAGTGGGAAGCTTTGCCACTTATCAAGGAATGCAGGCTGAAAAGAAAAGACTGGAGCCGTTTAGATGCTTTGGCATGTTCAAAATAACATCTTACATCAGTCAGACTCAGGAGCACTAAAAGACATTTAAAATGAAGTGATGTATATAGAATTGTGGTATATGTGTATATATATATAGGACAGACAAAAATTATTTCACAAGCAAACAGCTTCAAAGGGTGAAAGAAAAAGCATTGTTGTTAAGGTCACAATTTGTGAAATGAATCCATGGTTAATCATTTGTATACATTTGTGATGAAATTTCCAAATTAAAATGTATGTAACTATAGACTTGTAACATTATTTATATGAGCAGCTGGCTTTGACCAAATGGATGCCTCAGAGCACCTGAATAATAAGAATGTCATCCACTAACATAGATAGTAATTTTTACCCTGAGGGAGAATTCACCTCCTCCTTCCCTTGTTGTATAAATATTTAATATTTAACATGTATGTTTAAAATATTTCATTATCTCTAACTAAAATACCATAGTTATATAATAAAATAAGGTAAGGATATATTTCTTTTATTTTAAACATAGTTTCGAGACTGTTCTAATGAAAGTATATTCAGATTTACTGAGCTGTAAGTTCCACAAATAGGAATTTCTGAAAATAACAATTTTTTACACTCAGTGATTAGGCTTATGTGTATAGTACATGTGTATCATTCTTTGAATTTTCTAGGACACTTATATTTCAAAATTGTATTCACACAATTTTGTATTTTTCGAACCCCTAATAAGATATAGATGCCGTATACTTCAATGATATTGACCCTCCTGTGAACACCATGCTGTCTATTTAAATAGCTGGTTTCAGTTTGATAACCCATAAATAAACTTGTTTCTGTCAGTTCATATGTCCCAATTTTAAATTTGGAGATATGGTAATAATAACCATAGTCATAGTTAATTTTTCAAGCTTCCTTGGCTTGCACCTGTGCACCTGGTAGGCTAAACTTTGTGTATAATCTCTTAGCTATTTAATGAACAGCCAACTGCATGCTTGGTGGGTGCAATTCTTGATCCTACAAATTCACTCTTCTCATGCCAGAAAATAGAAGACTACTAATGTTTATATTGCTGTAAAAACGGGTATGCTCAAAGATAGTCATTTGAGTGAGCAGGAAGAATGTGTTAGGACAGTGTGGAGCTCAGGCCAGTCTGTGAGCTGCTACAGGTCCTTAATAAAATAAGGAGCTTGCTAGACGCACTTTAGCTGACATTCTTTTTCACTGTAAGCTGGTTTTTCTTTTTTTTTTTTAATGAAGGAAGCAGTTTGGTATTCTATGCTTTCCAATAAGCTACTGACCTCATCACAGACCAACACTGTGAATAGTACTGAATTAGAACTTTTTGATCAATAAAATAATGTAGAAAAATAGACCTTTGAGATCATTCAGTCCAGCGTTTTCTTCGTTTATAGATGAAGGTGTGGTTTAGAAATGAGCAGGGCCATGCCCAAGTCCTATAACTAATTAGGGGTAGGCCCTGTTCTTCTGGGTGTTACCTTAGTTCTGGTTAATCACATTAAATAGATCAAGACCGTAGCTACTGATGAACACAAAATGAGAGCAGCTGTGCAGAGTCCACATGGAGCTTATCTGGAATTTGAAACAAACATTAAATCTAATGCTAAAGACATTTGGAACAGTATTTGAATGTTTTTATAAAAATTGTAAATGACACATTACTTAGAGAACAATTAGGAAATCTTAAATTTTGGTTCACGAAAATTAGTTTATTTTGGAAGGCATATATAAAAAACCTTAACAACATACATTTCATTGGTTCAGGATGGTCCCTGTGTTTTTTAAAGATAATTTTTACAGTGAGCTAGTGAGCTAGTATCTCCCTTTGACTCATTTTGCATCAAAATGTTTAACAACATATCATTGAAATTTGTGAACTAACCAAATAAAGGAAAAATATGATGTTCTAGTATAAAAATATAGAAAAGTGTATCTCTTCAAAAAAAAAAGCTCTTATGATAAACAGTAATCGAGGCTCTTTTTAAGTAAAACTCAATTATTTTAGAGGGCCTCTTTGATATCTTGTTATATTTTAAAAACCTAAATTGGGAAATGAATTTTCTGGCTACATATTTTCACATTATGCAATTGGTTTTACTTTATCTCCAACTATAAAATACTGCTCATTCTCATTCTCCCCATGTAGGGTATTTGATAGGCTTCTTTCTATTCTACTGTTTATTGAAGGCTTTTTCCTTAGTTTCCTATTGTTTTAAAAAAATCCTTTCTGTTTTGTGCTTTAACAGGTGCTTCATTTACATAAGGGAACAGTAAAGCAAGACTTTCTCTATATCTTGATCCCTTGAAACATGGAATGTCTTTTTTTGTGATTAAAAAAGGCTACTGCTCTTAAATGCATTGCAAGCATGATCTTGAGGTGTACAAGTACTTCCATGAACGCGTTGTTACTTTAACCTGTCTTCTACTGGCTCACATCTTTTTTGTTCCTCTCTTTTACACTGTCTCTTCCTGTTTGCTTTGTACCCCAGTCATTCCCATGCTTGTGATACAAAATCATTCCTCAACAACTGATCGTGAAACATGAACGTAATGCAGAAATCACTATCCATCAGATTTTTTTTTAGTAAATAGCTGTATTTTGTTTTGTTTTGTTTTTGAAACAGGTTCTCACTCTGTTGCCCAGGCTCTTGCGGTGGTGCAATCATAACTCACTGCAGCCTCAAACTGGGCAGGGGCTCAGGGGTCAAGCAGTCATCCCACCGCAGCCTCCTGAGTAGCTAGGACCACAGGTGCATGCCACCATGGCCAGCTAATTGAAAAGGATTTTTTTGTAGAGCTGATGGGGGCCTCCTGTTGCCTGGGCTGGTCTCAAACTTTTGGCCTTAAGGGATCCTCTTGCCTCGGCCTCCCAAAGTACCGAGATTACAGGTGTGAGTCACCATGCTTGGCAAATAGCTGCTTTTTATAAAGAAACATTAGTACCCTGGTAGCATGAAAATGCTAATAGTCTTTATAGTTACAAGGGGAGCTTAGAAATCTGTGAATCTCACTTCTCACAATACTATCATTATTAAATAGTATTTATGTGTCTCTTATGTGGCCAACATAAGATAAAATGTTAATGCATATAAACAAAACCTGCTTTGAATAATGAGAAATTAGATTCCAATTCATCCATTACATCTGTGCTCATCCATTTCATGATACATGGTATCTGATAATTTTATCTTTGCATACAATCATAATCACAGAAGTAACATAAGAGAAGTTGAAAGGAAAAAATAAAAAACATTGAAGCCAATCCATGGGCATTTCTGAGTTATTTTTACACTAAAGAATATCAAATAACAATATTTATGCAACTATCAAAAGTTCTCCAAACCATGTATGCTATAACTTTACCCACTCTGAGATTTCTAATGGCTTCTGATGCTTAGATGTAATATTTTCCTCCATTCCTCCTTCTCTATCTGATCTATTCCTAGACTTTTATATTTTATCTAAAATGGTAAAGAGGTACCTTTTCGCTAAGCTTTTAAGTGCCATATTGAGAACCGTATGGAATTTATGTTCTCCGGTCGCCCATCCCCTCCATGCAGCTGCATTAGCAGCCGTTTCTTTTCAGTCTTTTCCTTTTCCTTTCTCGCACTTTGGTTGCTTTCATTTTGACACTTGATCAGAAAAAATAGAAAGGAAATGTGAAATAACAAATAAAACTTTTCGAATTAAAACTAAATTTGTTGTTTTATAAGGTTTTGATGCAGGATAATAAACAGTGAAATAATAATAGGAAAATGGACACAAAGGGGCTTTAGCAAAATCTAAATCTAAATCATCTGCATTTTGCAGGAAAAGATGAGCGATTAAACATGGTTTGTAAAAGCATTGCATTCTGCAATCATCCTAGTTCCATTTAGATTAACCTCCTGTGTGGTCTTATTTTGCCAAGCCCCTGAAATTATGAACCTTAAGATGTTGATTCCATTTTTCCAATCTCTTTTTCTGGATGCAAAGATTAAGATAGGAAGTGTGGTCCTTACCTTTAAGAGTTTTACAGCCTCAAAATGAAATGGAAATGTCTTTATGAAGGAATAATTCTTGAATATTTAAATTTATTTTCACTGAGAATATTTTAGAAAGCACAAGTAATGTGTGTACACTAGAATAATTACATCATTTTTTTTTTACTTCATCTAATTGGTATCTTCCAGTAGCATTAAGAAGTGTTAATATACTAAAGCTTTGATATTCTTTTCTATTTGAAATTTATACTGCATACACACATATTTATGGCTTGATTTTTTAAAAATATATTCCTTTGGAGAAAGATTTTTAAAAATTATCATGAACTTGGAATATGTCTTTTTAAAATATTTGAAGGAGGCTAATAATCTGTTTTTGTTTTTTTTTTTACTTTAGTAACTATAATCTAGGCAATAAGGCAAACATTGTAATTTTCCTCTATTAAAATCAAAAAGGAAAAATCTCATCAAGAAAATAAATGAAAAATTTGGTAGACATTTTCCCCCAGTGCTATATTAACTGTTCAGATAACTGGAATATAGTTACAAAACTTTTCTCTTTACAGTACAGCATTAAAGGAGAAGCAGAAAATAACCTCAGGATGTGCTGTGCTTCGTTTATTACTACTCATCCCTTCTCTCCACCTTGACCACTATTAAGTTTTATTCCGTTCTGGCTGTGCTAAGCTGTACTAAATATCAGTGGGATGTCTGCCCACATCATCTGTTATAATGATCTGTTCCTACTCATAGGGACTCTTTCATTGAGGATCTCTTTTTACAGTCTTAGATACCCACCTGCTTGCATAGGAAATATAATTCTCCCCTTATGTGATCCTGAGTTGCTCTTAATAAACATGATGGTGAGAAATGCTCCGGGCCTGTTTTCTGCTCACTATTTAATAGCTTCGTAAAAGTGAAAGAGCAGTAATTAAGTAAGAATACAATTTTTTGTCATCAATGAGTAAAAGAAAAAATCATGGTTGAGGGCTGACAAGTAATTATGAAATAGAGCCTGTATTTGCTACATGTCTTAATGAATAAAGTCACAATTCATTTCAATGTGTGTAACCAACACACTGTAATATTTTTGGCCTTTTAAAGTTCAGTGATAATTTTAATATTTATGCAAGGTACATAAAGGACCCCCAAATTGGTATTAATTCTGTAGAGATCAAACATCCCAGACATTTTTTCTGCTATCATGGAGACATTTTTTTGAAACAATGCTTATACATGACTCCATTGTCAGAATCCTGTGAGAAAAAGTCAATAATATAACTGCATTTATTGCAAAAGTAAACTGAGTCTGTAATGGTAGCTACCCCAAATCTTGAAGGGCCAAAGTAAACAAGGGATAAGGACTATCAGCTAAAAGGCCACAAGAAAGGCATAGGACTTGGAAGAACCAAGCACAGGAGCACAGAGGCATTAATTTGTCTGTGGATGGTGGCTGTATCTTAAGGGTACCTTGAGAAAGGGCAATTGGGAAAAGGACAGGTGGGAAGAATGATGGTATTTTCCTTTAAAAGGCTTTACAAAAATTAGCTGAGTGTGGTGGCACGCACCTGTTGTCCCAGCTACTTGAGAGGCTGAGGCGAAGAATCGCTTGAACCCAGGAGGCAGAGGTTGCAGTGAGCCAAGATGGCACCACTGCACTCCAGCCTGGTGACAGAGCAAGGCTCTGTCTCAAAAAAAAGATTAAAAAAAAAAGTCTTTTTGGATTGTACATAGATTTTGGGATTTAGAAACAGGAGACTTGACTTTTTTAATTATACAGCTTTAAAAGTCATTTAATGTCATTGATTCTTGGCCTCTTCAGAAATAGACTGGACATTATAGTATCTCTCACATAATTGTTAAGATTTAAAAAATCAAATATAGTGATGTAAGTGAGCCTTATAAGAGAACCAGAACATACGAATGATGTTTTTGCAAATCTATTTTTTCCTCTTGTGCTTTATCTTATCACTCTGAACTTGAAATTTTATGATTAACATCCCAGAAAGCGTTTTGTTTATTTCTTGTCGGTATTTCTTTTTTCCCAAGAATAAAGAACCAGAAAGAAGATAGCTAAAGAATTATGAATTTACTTCATAGCCTTAGTTAGTGGCATACATATTCCTGTAGAGTCTAAAAGAGTTTACTTGATTACAACCCACTGTCCCAGTATTATGCCTTACAACACATTTCATTATCATACATAGGAATTAAGACACATGTTTATAAGAACAATGGATAGGCCTGTTTTCTGACAAAATTATTAACTATCCCAAAGTTCTCTTTTTTTCTTTCCCACTGTTAATGATGAGTGCTAGCTTTCAGTATCTTTATCAATTTGCATCTCGGAATTAATTTTGACCTTACTCAAATTGAATTTTGGTATTAGCCTTCTTTATAAATCTTTACATTAATTACATTGTATATAAGCACACTAAATTACTTGATTACCAAAGTTTTATTTTGATCATGCATCACAACACCTTGTGTATGTTGCATAACTTCAGGTGCCTCCATACCTTTGGAATCACAATTTTGGTAAGCTTCGAGAAAATCCTAGATACATTTAGACAACACATTTAAATCAGTTTTTACAACACATTTAAATCAGTTTTTACTTATGAAAATTTTCACTAGAGACCAGGAAATATTTAATCTAAGCCCAAATTTAATAAGATTTATTACTTATGCTAATTGTGTTTGGATAATAGTGACATTAAGTTTATTTAATGGTTAACTGATTTGTTAGCTATCCTTTGAGGCCAAGTTTTTTTTGTTGTTGTTTGTTTTGGTTTTTGCAAAATGACTACTCTTTCCTTAGAACTTCATTTATTGACCTCTCTGATAAGTTGCTGCATGCATTACCACTCATATTTCTGTATAGAATTCATGCTTTAAAGAAGCATATGGGAGCCGTTGATTGCTTCACCACAACTGGCGTCTTGCCTCCAGCTGGGTCCAATAATCTGGCATAGCTGTATTTAGCGGATAACTACTAATGTTGTTATTGGTCATAAAAGTTGTTAAAGTACTTAGTGTAATAATGGGCTCTCTGAAGAGTAGAAGTAAGTATATAATTTCTGTATGACCTTTTAAATGTGACTGATCTATCATACAACTTAAAATTTGTTCAAGTTTTAACTATTTTATTTCATTTTAAACATTAAGTTTCTGTATTTATTAGTGTTTACTGCATACTAAGTCACTAATAAGGTGGTGTGAAATGACAAAACTCATACTTAGTTATAAATAACGAAGAAAGTGAGTCTAACAGTACCATCATGGGATTCATGTGTTTAAAACAGGAAACCCCATGCTTCTCAATTGTAACCAATACCATGAAATTTCAGTATATATTAATTTCTTATGTAAAAGTAATATAGATTTCTTTTTACTGGTATACCTTACTATATGCATAGAAATTTGATCAAACTTTATAAATGAAAAATTTTTATAAAGTATGACTAAAATTCAAGCAGCCCATTTCTTAAAATCTTGCATTGATTCATTCTTTTGAAAAGCAAATATTTATTTTCATGTATAGATAATATCTTTCTATTTTTTACATTTGGATTTATATATATATTAAATCAAGTTATCTCAAAGCAAGGCATATTTACATAGAAAATGGATTACAAGTGCAGGCATACTGTTGTGGTTTTGATTTTATTTACTTTTTTTTTGAGACACAGTTTCACTCTATTACTCAGGCTGGAGTACAGTGGTGCGGTTTTGGCTCACTGCACCCTCCGCCTCCCAGGTTCAAGCGATTCTGTTCCTCAGCTTCCCAAATAGCTGGGATTACAGGTGCACATCACCATGCCCGGAGAATTTTTGTATTTTTAATAGAGACAAGGTTTTGCCATGTTGGCCACACTGGTCTTAAACTCCTGACCTCAAGTCATCCATCCGCCTCAGCCTCTCAAAGTACTAGGATTATAGGCCTGAGATGCCGCACCCAGCCTACAAGTGTAGACACACTGGTTAAAAATTGCTTTAAATATTTATAACTGTAGTTATAAAATTAGTCTAATACCATTGCCTTTATGTCATTTCCGTAAAGTATTTAGAAAATAAATTTTAGATAATTATTGAGAAGACAAATTTTTTTTGTATAATCATACTATGGAATATCATACACATAGCAAACAGTTAAGAAAGAGCAAATGTACCAACAAGGAAATACGGCCAATAATCTTTTTTTTTTTTTTTTTTTTGAGACAGTCTTGCTTTGTCGCCCAGGCTGGAGTGCAGTATCTCAATCTTGGCTCACTGCAACCTCCGCCCTCTGGGTTCACGCAATTCTCCTGCCTCAGCCTCTCAAGTACCTGGGATTGCAGGTGTGCGCCACCATGCCCAACTAATTTTTGTATTTTTAGTAGAGAATGGATTTCACCACGTTGGCCAGGCTGGTCTTGAACTCCTGACTTCAAGTGATTCAACTGACTCAGCCTCTCAAAGTGCTGAGATTACAGGTGTGAGTCACCATACCTGGCCAATAATAATCTACATATATATTATTAAATGAAGAATGCCAGTTAGTGTGTGTGTGTATATATATATATATACACACACACACACACACACATACACACATGTATATGTGTATATATGTAAGATATATATGTGTGTGTGTGTGTGTGTGTATATATATATATGTATATATATATATATATTCCAAATAATTTAATACATACATTCACATACACACAGATACTGGAGAGCATATCTTTCCCTTATATTATTAGTGGAACATGAAAGAACTGAATAATACCACAGTATTAATGATTCAGATAATTCTAACAGAATCAACATCCCACAAATTCCCTAGGGCTGAATTAATGATGTAGATTATCTAAATCATCCAAAACTGCAAGGAATTCTACACACTTCACTACCATGTACTGAGAGAGTAAAATTTTCATGGACTAGTTTTAGACCTGCTACGGTATTTAGTGCTGTAGACGTGCTGTAATAAATTACCACAAATTTGGTGGCTTACAACAAGGGAAATTTTCCCTCACAATTATGGAGATCAGAGTGTGAAATCAAGATGTTGATAGGGTCTATTCATTCTGGAGACTCTGAGGAAGAATCTATAGCATTCCTTTCCCTAGCTTCTGGTGGCCAGCCCGCCGCCTGGCAATCCTTGGGATGCTTGGCTTGTAGATGCATGACTCCAGTCTCTGCCTCTGTCCCGACATTTTTTCTCCCCTATATCTATGAATGTCTCAAATATACTTCTCCATTTTCTAATAAGAACACTACTCTTTGATCAAAGACTCTATTTTCAAATAAGGTCATATTCACAATTACGAAGAGTTGGGATTTGGACATATCTTCTGGGGGAACACAGTTCAACCTACTGCAGCTATTAAAATTATTTTTACCTTATACTGCAGTTATTTAGACTCTTAGGTATCTTGTTTCTGTTAGAAAGTACTGCTACTAAAAAGAATGAGTAGACAAAGGATGAGTTTGTGACTTTCAGGAACATTGTCAATATGCAAAGTTGCTTTACCATTCTAGATATATTTTCACTTTAACTTTTAGTCAAATGTCATAGTTGTTTTTCAGTGTAGCTGTGGTTTGTAAAAACACAGTGTTATTATTGAGTGATATAGTCTATTGCCCTCTGAACTTAAGTGTCAAAGGACTTTGTTTAAATCTTGGCCCATCACTTAGTAGTTGCATAAATTTAGAATGTTACTTAATCTTTTTGAGGTCTAATTTCTTCATTTGTCAGTTGTAGCTAATAATAATAGCATGTGAAAAGTTCATTATGATGGTGACTATAACCATATGTTTTCTCCAGATAAACCTGGCTGCTAGGTTTGTCCTGAAGTTACAATCAATAGAAGTCTCTTAACAGCTCTGTTGCTGAGTGTGTGAATCTAGACTAAGACTCATTTGTACCTAATCCATATCAGTTCAGTGGGTGAAGTCTGTACAAATTGCCTTCATCACTAAGAAATGTTAATATACCAGTTTTATATGTTTTCCATTACTCTTACCACCACCATACTCTAGACTCCTGACCATATGAATAGAAAATTATGTATCACTTTTGGGCTGCATCTAATATGATACCAAAATATTTGATGACTTCAGACAAATTTTTAAACAAGTGATCATGATTGACCGCGTTTTTATTGATTTAAGAGCTGTGGCTGGTATGTTGGCATTGTTCTCACATGGTTCTCATGTGAAAAGTGTGGTTAAAATAGCACGATTCTGACCAGTTGGATAAAACAAAGTTTAAATGGCTGCTCAGCTAGTCACTAGCTATGTGGCCTGAGCAATTTACTCATTCTCCATTTCTAAGCTACAGATAATATATCTCTGTTTCAAGTATGTTGTAGTCATTAGAAATAAGAGCACCAAGTTGGTGGCCAGCTAAAAGAGGGTACTTGGTAAATGGTGGTTAAAAAGAAAATATTAATAGCATTTTGTGGTGGTGATGATGATTCAGAAATAGAATTTACAATGAAATGGTTTGTTTCATTTCTTTTTGTGGTTAAGTGCCAGGACTTGTTATATTGTGTTAGGATAATTATCAATATAAAATTTTTAAACTTCCTAGTTCTATTTTCCAATTGTAATTACTTCAGATTCTTTCTGTTAATATTTTCTGTTTAGTTTTGTTTACATACAACAAATATTTCATTTTGTGTTTTATAAGCTATATCATTTATCAACATCTTTTCATAATACGCATTGAAATACAGAAAAAATGTATTAGAAGATACAGAAACATGCTATTAACCTCAAATTTTATTAATAAAATAATACATTTTTGCTTCAAAGTTATACAGCATATGTGTAGCAACATTGTTGATTTGGCTTAAATATATATTTAGATGCACAATTATTTCCCGTGCATATAGACACACACACGGCTTTGCTCGTATTTTATAGCTTTGACAAAAATTATGCCACAAATAAAACCACAGGGTATGTTTGATAAATGTTAATTGATGGTGCTATGTTTAAAAATTAAGTGAATACTCCCCAACCCTATGGTGTAATGTGGATTATGTTCTTGGTTTTATTTCTATATGAGAGATAATAAGGCTTCATCAAGTAATAGATCTTTCTTAAAGTGACACACTAATATGCCACATTGCTGAAATAAACACAGAAAAAAAGGCAAACTAGAAATAGACTCTTTTTGAAAATTAGGTACCTCTTTTGTTTTCATTATGAGATGAATATATTTATAATTAAGGGTAAATAGAACGATACTCTTTTCATTTCTCATTTCAAGGTACTCCTTGAACTGGTGGATCCATATTGAAGGTGATTTTTTAATATCATATAATACACTGAAAATATACCAGGCCAAATTATGTGACACCTGTAACAAGCTGTCTGTTTAGTCCATCAAAGAACTTTCTCTTTCTTACCATGTGTGTGTCTTTGAGTGTGTTTGTGTGGTGTGTGTCTGTTGTAACCTATTATCCTATAATAAAGCCAAGTGTTTTTCTGATAAGCGACTTTGTCTGTTAGAATACCATAGAAATAATACTTTTCAGTAAAAATAGGTCTTGATACAATAAGAGGAAAATGCCAAAACAGTCCACTCCTTCTCACTTCGAGCTGCTGAGATATTGGACTGGGCAGAAGTTCCATTTAAAAATATTTAATACTAATAATACTAGAATTAATATTATGCTATAATTAAATTTTCAAAATTCATCTCATTTCATATGTCAACCTTAAAGCTAAAATATTACTGTAAAGCTATGTTGCTACTAGTATGATTTAGTATTTCCTATCCTGATGTAGTATTTTCAGTATATAGATCACACAGACATGCACAGAAACAGAAACACATGCCATACCCAACCTCCAAACCAGTAGGAGAACTGTCATGACACTAGAAACCCTGTTTAAATTGGTGGCATAAGAATTGTTGTTATATCAAACCCTTATTCTCTGATCCCTGTATTTTGTATATTTACTCCTATTGGAGTAGAATTAAAGCAACTCTCTTAGGATTTTGATTTCTCTGAGGGTACTTGCTAATACATCTGAATTGTGAGAATACTGCCCTTGGAGTACATTTTTCATTTGCTTTTTTTGTAAAACCCCAAGGGTCTGGGTACACTAGAGGATGCTTCTCTATTTGGGCTTCCTAGGAGCTTTTGGCTGGCATTGGAGCTCACACCTGTCATCCCAACACTTTGGGAGGCAGGGTTGGAGGATTGCTTGAGACCAGGAGTGTAAGACCAGTCTGGGCAGCACAGGGTGACCCCATCTCCACAAAAGTAAAAAAAAAAAAAAAAAAAAAAATTAGCTGGGCATGAAGGCACTCTTCTATAGTCCCAGCTACTCTGGAGGCTGAGGTGGGGATTCCCTTGAGCTTAGGAGTTAGAGGATGCAGTGAGCCATGATCATGCCACTGCACTCCCATCTAGGGACCAGAGCAATATCCTGTCTTAAAATAAGTAAATAAATAAAATTTTAAAATAAAAGAGTCCCTGAACCCATTTTGTTTGGCCCTAACCTTCTACTTGGTGGGAAATAGTTCTGAACAGTGAGGAAATGATTCTTAGTCAATACAACAATCCCTAGCTCTATGAAACGGTTTTCATGATGATGTTATCTGTTTAAATGTAGTGTGAAGTGTAGCATACAGGCACCGTGTATTAACATTTCAGTCACTGAAATATCAGCCATGTATTCTGTGAAGAAGTCCTAATCTTGTAAATTTTTGGTCTAGAAATGACTAATGATATTATCACCAATCTCCCAATCGTTTAACTTCAAACCTTTGAAATCATTTTTGATGCCTTCCACCGCACATTTTGTTTCCTATAACGTTGTGTGTGTATTGATTTTGCCTTTATGATATCCCTTATGTCTTTTTCTGTTTCCACTTTCCTGCCACACGTTCAGGTTCTCATTATCACTCATCTCTGAAACAGCTACCTAACTGTTTTGACGCCAGTAGCTTCGCTTTCCTGTCAGCTCTGTGCATTGCTGTCAGATCAATGCTCTGAAAGAAAACCTCTCCTAATGTTTATCCCTGACTCAAAAATCTTTGACAGCTACTGACTCTCTACAAAATTAAATGTTTGGTTTTTGCCTGTCATTGAAGACCCTCTTCAGTTTGGTGCTAGTTTACTTTTCTGCATTTATTTTCTATTATTTCCTTTTTCAAATTGATGATTCAGCCAAACTTAATTGTTCTTCTGTTCTCTATACTTTTCATGCTTTCTAGCCTTTATGTTTTTTATTCATGTGGATTCCTTTTCCTGGAATAGTATTCTCTACTACCTCTCTCCATGTCAAATATAGTCATATTCAGTAAGGCCAAATTGGCATGACTTCTTATCTATAAATAATTCCCAAACTTTCCTAGAACAAAGTATTTCTTCTGAACTCGTATGGTATTTATTATTCTATTTCTTCTTTTATGGTCCTACTACTTTGTACCTTGTATTACACTTATTTAAGTAATTTTCTATCTTCTTTCATTGAGAAGAGAATTTAGATAGTGTTTATTTTTTCATTTTCACAACATATATTTGAGTCTCTTATGAGAAGTGTATTAATTGCTCAATAAAGGCATCAGTTGAAAAGAATTAAAAGTCCTCAGCTTTCTGATCTGGAAAAGGTTAATATAGAGAACAAAACCACTCTCTGAAAATAATGTTTTGATCAAATCGGGAGTCTTTATAATCAGCAACATTTTCAGATTGTTTTATTGAATTAACTTCTTAGTTCTTTATGAAAGAGGTGCCTATTTTGAAACACTAGTCTCATTATGTTAAAAAATAAAAAGTTCCTGAAAGGAAAATGTGATCTGAAAATGAATGAATGTTTTATTGTTTTAATTTTGGATTCATAAAAGAAGTCCAAAACTAAAATTTAGATTAGGAAAGTGAAATTATGAGATTTTTAAATACATAGTTAAATTGTAGCACATAATCATTGCTCTCTGTATATTCTTCCCTTATCTCTAATGTAGAATACCCTGGCCTATGTTAGAATGCAAAGTTCCCTGGGATTGTATCCTTCTTGAAGCCAAGTGAATGCCATACACATTCAGTCTGAATCATACTACCTGGAACCCAGACTAATTCACTCAGGATGCCCAAGACTAAGGGGCTCAACAGATAGGAATTTCTGTAGTTTGCTTTGATTTAGAAGTACTCTTAAAAATCTAGTCCTCTGCTAGGCCTCTCTTGATGTTACTACCTGCTGAGGATTGGATGACCTAAAGAACCAGCCTAAAAACAAAATAAAGTTCCCAATAGGCCATGGATAGCAATGTAGTAAATAGATTTTTCATTAGGATGCTCATGCAAGGTGACTGCATCCATAGCTTCAGTAGAAGAAAACTAAAGTCTGGTCCTGAAACTCTATACAAGTTAAATATTTAATGCTTTGTTTTATAACTGTACTAATAGGTAATCTAGTTTTTTTGTTATTGATCATTTGGACATCACAGAGAATTTTCTTAAGCCATGAGTTAAAGTATCTTAAAATATGTGTATTTTGAGAATGCATATATAGTCTGAAGTGTGATTTATAAACAAATTAGTTGTGGATTGCACAAATATAGATATAGGTATACCCTCTATCTCATTCTGCAACAATTTGAAACTTATTTATAATAACATTGGATTAGCACTAAAATATAACATCCACAGAGAAATAAGTAGTTTATAGTGACATTAAAATGCCACTATAACACTTTATTTAAAAGTTCTCCATGGTTAATATTTTAAGGTTTTAAAATAGCGAATTTTTAACAAGCAGAATACATTAAAATACTATTTATTTGAATCTTTTTATACTGACTTATGTGTTTTAACTTAAAATTTTAGCCCTATTTTGAATAAATATGCTTTTTTATACTAAAAATATTCACCATAATTTGTCATCCCACTTTTAATGTTTTTTACCTACCTGGAGTTCTCATAAAGTGTGGCATATTTTGTCCATGTATAATTCTAGACTTTTCAACTTTTAATTACAGCTAGGAGTTTTGTTGTAAATTTCATGAGACCATGTATTACATGCTTTCATTTAGGTTAGTTTATGCTACCCAATCTCGTAAGAATTTATCTGCATAACTTGATAGAATTTATCCAGCAATCGACTAAATATCTTAATTGTGGGATTTATGTGCATTCTAATAACATTTGGTCCTTAGTTCCAATAGTGTATATAAGTACTAAATATAATATTTCATACCAGGACCAGTTATTGGAAATCATCAGATAACTATAATTTGTACTCTTGCATCTACTTTTATGGCTGACTCATATTGTTTTTCCCCCCTTTTTGCCATTTGTTTACTATATTCCAAATTGTTTTTAAACAGTTACACAAGGGATTATGTCCCTTGGGAATGGTCCATTACCTTTGGAATATCGGTGCCATTCCAAGTTATTTCAACCATGTCATTAATCTCACTTAAAGCAATAAAAAGCAAATAGTGGTAAAAAGCAAGATGCATAAAGCATTACTTTAAACAGTTAAAAAAAGAGATGGTAAATGTTCCCTCTCTAGGAGCTCCTGCAGCTCTCAATACATTTGTGTGCAACTGAGCAAGAGAAAAGTAGCAGTGGGATTATTAGTGGAGAGAGAAGCTTACAAGGAACATGAAAAGGGGACCGCTTCACATTCTGGCTCCTTTCTTCCTGCATGCAGTTAAAAAGAGAGAATCATTTAAACGAGCTCCTGTAGAACCCCCTTTTATTGGTTTCTTTTCTTACGTAAAGTTACCAACAGGTTCATTCATAAGGTGATCTTGAAGGTTGGTTCACTGTCACTGAGCCACAGTTAAGGTGGTTTGTAAAGGGTACCACCCAAGTATAAAGATGCCTGGTAGGAAAATAAGGCCTTTATACAAAAAGAGCAGCAGCCCATCAGATCTTTCCTTTTCAAACCTGGCAGGTCCCCACCTCAGAAAGATTAATTACAGTCGGGTTGAGAAGACAGCCTTGCTGTGTATGTGTGTGTGGATGTGTGTGTTTTCCCCCTCAACATTAGAAAGATAAAGGGTGTGATTAGTGTGCACAAAGCCTCTGATCAAACCAGCTCAGAGGTTTGTGACAGGAGGTTCAAACACTTTATGGATCACTAGTGCTGACAGGTAGATCACACAGACCTTAAACAGATGTTTAGTGAGAAGATGAATGTGTGAGATCTCAAACATGCAGCGCTCTTTTACTTGGCCACTTTAGTCTGTGAAGTATTAAACGTTGCTAAAGAAACCTACTCCTTTAAAAGGGGTGAAAAGTTACTAACAAGCTTCCATTAAATCTCAGCCTTTCTTTTATTATCAAGATTTAACACGGCTGAGATTTGAAAGTTATGAAACTTTCTGCAAGAATTGATGAACATGACCATACTTTATCTTAATAGTGTATGAAATGCTTATTAATTAGTTTATGAGGGTTTCTGCCCCATATTTGAAAAGCTTAGTTAAAATTGATGGAACATTTCAGGTAAATTATATGTAGCTGAAACTCAGAAATATTCAAGTAACATATCTCTTTTATATTTGTAATATACAATTTTAGAATAATATTGGATGAAATAATTCATAATTATAAAGATACAAAAACATATTTAACAGAATTTCTATAGTGAATTAATTGTATTCTCACTATTCTTTACAGGTGTGTATAACTAATAAATGTTATAAATGTCTTCTGTTTCTTTGACAAGAAGTAAAATGTATATAGTAGATAAGTGTGTGCATGTCTGTGTGTATATGTATACAAATGCATATATATATATATATATATATATACCCAGAGCTAAATACTTGGTGTCATCAATTATGCTTTTATTTCATTACTATCACAGGGGAATCCAGACCTAAGATTTCTGTCAGTTGGATTATTGTGTCTTGCTGGTGGTAACAACTTTCCTAGGTGTCATTATAAATCGCCCTCACCTTATTGTTTATAGAGTCATACAAACAAGTAGAAAAAATATTCTACAGGCCTTGGCATTTTAATGCCATAAGTCCATGGTTTTATGATAATTTTCTTGTAAATTCTTGGGAAAACATTTATACACAATTAACAAAATAGGGGAGAACTGATTTTGCATATTTTGTACTTTATAATGCTGATTTTCAATCCTTTTAATATTAAATTTGGCTTAAACAAGATATGGCTATTAGTCTTATCACCACTAACAGAAAGATGATCATTAATGAACTTTAAGCATAGATAATAATTGTGAAATCATATAAATGAAAGCATCTTTAAAATAATAAAAATTTGCACACACAGACACACACTCACACGAGTCATTAGAGGAAGTAGAAGAGGAAAACAGGAACCAGAAAAGGAAGGGCAATGATAATTAAGTATTTTATGGAAAAAGCCATGTAGTTTTGTCTACTGCTGTTATAGATAGCTGCTGTTATCTAAGACTAACTTTTCAAAATCATATTAATCATCTCCCTCATATGCCCAATCTATTTCTAACTGTGTTGCCAAAGTCACTGAGAATGCAGAAGTGTCTATACGTTTAACTAATACTTACTGAATATAGTATTGCAGTTTGCTCTTAATGTTCACAGACAATGCAAAAATGAATAAGATGGAGTCATTTTGTTTCTGAGAAACTTAGATTTATGGGCAGTAGGTGCTTAAGAATATTGGAACCTAAACTTTTTTGATGCATTTCTCAAACTATATCATGGCATTTGAGTGTGTGTGTATGTGTGTGTGTGTAGGTGTGTGTGTCCCCTCTGAGAAATGAAGAAGAAGATTTTAGTATGTAGCTCGAATATTTCATAAAAGAAATATTTTGTCTATTCCTAATTTAGCCTGTCCAAATATGTACTGAATTTCAGTCACCTTGAAGGATCCATTCTACTACAGTTGACTTCTTAGTGTCTGGGATGTCAGATGAGAAACAATTTTACCTCATTTCATTCTCTGTCCTTCAGCTTTTTCACTGGTCGATTTTTTTCCTTTAAAAAGAAAAAGATGTAAGAGTTGTTTGTAAGCAACTTTCACAATTATTTCTCACCCAGAGTGTGGGACTGCCTGTTTGAATGTTTCCAAGAAAGTATTGTTCTTATGTGACAACAGGTCAGGAAGACTCTGCATTAATTACACTAACATATGGTTATTAACAGATTCTAGCTCAGGGAGCAATACTTTACAATGTTATCTTCCACATAGTCAGATGTTAGCCATATTGTCAGTGCTGGCAGCTATTGTTTCACTCATTTACTTCACAGAGCTAATTACTCCCTAATAATAACTTTACCTTGGAGTTTTTCACTTGCTTGTGCCAGCAAACCTGTTCACACTACATATGCTAATTATTGGCACTTATTCATTATGTTAAGATAGCTTTAAGTTCAAGCTGTGCAGCCTGGCTTTCGGTATGGAGCCAGCTGGCTGCAAAGTTCCACCTTTTTTTACTAAAGTCATTAAAAGTTTTAATATGGGCCCATCTTGTTCTCTTTACAAGATTCAGTCTTTCAGGAATTCAAATGAATGTGCAGTTACCCATGGACAATTGCAAATTATAATAAGGAGGTTCTGTTTCTGTGAGAAATTCTATGAGCCTGCACTCACTGTGGTCTTTTCTGTTAGATAAGAAAAGATAAGTAAATCCTTTTACATCTAAATTATATGGCCACTTTATCTATTTGATTATTCTGTACACAAACATACGTGCATATGCACGTGTACACACACACTCTCTCTGTTTCTCTTTTTGGTTCATTTCTCTTCAGCATAAGATTAGCTCACTGGCGGTATTTAATTTATTCATACCAAAGTGATACAGAATCTGGAATTTTACTGTTTGTGTAACATCTTTTCTAAAGTTTTTTCTTTTTCTTATCATTTCAAGAAACAGGATCAATGCCAGGGCCAGAAACTGTGCTTGAACTCTATTCAGGATTCCCATTGATATCAGCAGGAGTTAATATTTAAGCGTTGTTTTCAGTCAAAGTAAAATATGGTTTCTCTAGTTTTAATGAACAAATAGCTTCATTTGGTTCACATCCAAATATAATTAGTAACTACTACCACTCAATTAAATACCCAACTTTGATGAGTATGAATCAAAATGGATTTGACCTCTTAGCTGATAAATTTTGGGGGAAATTTTGAGACCTAGAAATGAATATATACTTAGGCATAAGCTGTCTAAAATTAGTTTTTATCTTAAACAGATAACTATTACAAGAGTCAGCCTTCTCATGTTCACCTTAGTTGTAATTAGTCCTTTAATTGTTTACTATTGCAGTATAGATACTAAATGTGGGAATTTTGAAATATGTAGGTATTTAATAAAAATGATTGGAGACATGTATTATTACACTTAAAAGAACATATTGGAGATAGGAATCTGTTTCAACCACAGGCAAAATAAGGGTCTTGAGTTAGACTTTCAGCTGTGTATTCTATGAAGTCATTCTTTCTTCATTTTTTGGCCCTAGCATCTATATTTTGCTACTAGAATACTCATGAGTAATGTTCATTTTAGCCTATGGAATGCCAAATAACAACTTTCAATGTTTTTAAGGATTGGTATAATTTGGCGTATTTTTGGAGGTAAAGAAAGGGTATGTGATAACACAGAGAAATAGAAGAGAAATGGAAGAAAATGTAAACATCTTTTGGTTTCTACCTACCAGGAGTTCCCCCAGGTCAGTGGCAATGTTTGATGGGATCTGTACAAATTACCAAGATATTGGGGAAGCGGTTTTATGTCACTACAAATCTACTCTTGCTGGGGGACCAAAAAAATGTTTTCACTGGAAAATCACCTCTATTCATGAGACTGTTTACATTTTAAGTAATTATACAATAATATGACTGTCTGATGAGAAACAGATCGCACATGTTGAGGGAATTAATAATTAATTGTAGTTCTAAATAATTACCCAAATTGGGAAATAAAGACCATATTTGACCTTGATATGTTTATAAAGATTCATGTGTTAAAGTTTTTGATATGTGAGTTATCCATTGCTATGTTTATGATAAACAAAGAAAATGATTTTGCAGAGAGAAATAAACAGTTTCTAAAAATAACAAAATCCAGCTGCAACTTAAGAAAAGGATCCTTTTTATTAAAAAAAAATTTCAAGAAACCTCAAAATTCCAATTTCTCTTAATAAAAGCTTGTGTGTGATTTCTTGATACACTGGGACTGTTGAAGATAAGAAAACGTGCTTGCTGTGCCATAGATATTAGACAAAAACTACCACAGTTTTCTTCAGAGTGGCTGGAAAGTTAAACCAAAATAAAATAAAATTAATAATTGCAGTGATTGAGGATTATAACTAAGAAATCTAAATAGGCCAACTCAGATTCCCTGAGATAATTCAATATTCTGTTGGTTCAGGATGAAATTACAGATTAAAACAAGTGAAAATAATAAATTTTAATTTTAAGCCTTTAAATATTCCATATGAAATTAAGACTGAGATATATGTATATATTTTCTATTTGAGGCTTTTGGAATTTTATTAGCTATCAATACAATAAAAATATTTAATGATACATAAATACAGAACACTAAAGAAGAACTCATTTGGGCTATTCTCTATTCTCTGGGTAATCTAGTTTCATACATTTTTATTTGGCTTGAATGATTTCTGTCACCTTAATTCTTCTCTACGTATTTATGAAAACTATTAACCAATTCTCTACTTCGTAAAGGGAAAGATCTCATTACTCTTACCCTCTCTACCATATTTGACATTTAAAACTGTAGTGCCCACTACTCAAGGGAAATAGCTTTTTAGAGTCATGATCAGGAGGGCATGGTCAGCTTTTGCTCCCCACACCCCAAATTGTGAAGCCTTTATTTGTGGCATTGTGAAGGAACAAGTGCTCAAAGGCACTTTGAGCTTGATAAAACAACTAGTTTCTGGGCCAGGCGTGGTGGCTTACACCTCTAATCCCAACACTTTGGGAGGCTGAGGCAAGCGGATTGCCTGAGGTCAGGAGTTTGAGACCGGCATGACCAACATGGAGAAACCCCATCTCTACTAAAAATACAAAAAATTAGCCGGGCGTGGTGGCAGGAGCCTATAATCCTAGCGACTTGGGAGGCTGAGGCAGGAGAATCACTTGAACCCCGGAGGTGGAGGTTGCGGTAAGCTGAGATCATGCCATTGCATTCCAGCCTGGGCAACAAGAGCGAAACTCCATATTAAAAAAAAAAAAAAAACTCATCTCTGGATAAAAGTTACTTTTAATGTATTTCTACTCTTATGAGAATTACATGAAAAGTCTCAAGAGAGGAAAAGTTTAAGGTAAGTCTAGAACATAGACTACACTCTAAGCTAACACAAAAGCTGGGCTTCCCCTGCAGTCAAATTCTTCCACCATTAGGATCAGAGAATAAGCTTTGGATAATCCATAAGATGGTGGAGTTTAGCCTGAGACTCCCTCATTAAGCTTAGACTAAGTTATGCTATAGTAACAGAAAAAAGAAAAAACGTAAGCGATATGAATTTCACTTGTATTAAGTCTGTTGTGTGTCAGCAGCAGCTTTGCTCTACATTCTCTTTAATCCAAGATGAAGGCTTACAGAGCAGTTCTGGTCTGGGACATGATAGTCTAACAGCAGAGAGAGAAAAGTTATAGCAGAAATATGTAATGACTCTTAAATTTTTTCTCAGAAATGACATCTATCATTTCTTCCCATGTTTTAAAAACCACAGCAGGTCACATGGCCAAGCCTGGCATCAGTAGTGTGGGAAGAAAAATCCTTCGAGAGGAACCCTGTAAAGTAAGGCATCGACTATTTAAAAGTAAACTCCCTTAACCGCTAGGCTACAGTGCTTCCCCTTATTTTAAAGTAAACTCTATCACAATAGGTGTTCGAGTTCAGTAGTGCCCCTGAAAACCTAATAACATCCAAACCAACCCTCTCTGAAAGAAAGTATCTCTAATTTCATTCCCCAAGATTTCCACTTAAGGAAACATATACTCAAATTTAAAAGTTGCAAAACACACAAAGAAGCAACAAAAATTAAGAGGTACACAGAAATACTGAAATATTTAGCACTACCACTCCAAGATCTTCAGCTATGAAAAATATCATATCAACAATATAAAATAAATATGCAGAACTGCTAAGGAAACAATGAAATCACACACAAAAAAATCAACATTAAAAAACTCTCAAAAAATAACAGAAATATTTGAAAGATAACTAAATGGAAATAAAAACTATGACAGTTGAAATTACAAATTAAATTAATGGGTATTTTCTGTCTTCTTCTTCCAACTATGATAGAGATATGGGAACCAGATTAATCATGCCTCATAAACAACTTGAAAACCGGGCAAAATATATGAAACAAAGGTGTTCAAACATTGGACAAATGAGGAGAGCCCACAGTGACTGTCCACAGCTCACTGTCTGGTGAGACAAAGAACTCAGGCAGAACTTGGCAGTCTTTCTGAGCTGAAGAAACGAACATTAGGGTTTAAACAGATACATTTGCAGCACTGGAAAGAATAGCTTTTCAGAGAAAGAGAAAGTGAGACAGAGAGAGAGAGAAAACTGACTCTTACTCACTAGAAATCTGCAGAATGTGTTCATCAGGTCTTTTCGGAATGCTAATCAGCGTATATGTATGTAAACTACCAAAGCCAAGTAAGGAATCTTTGGAAAAGAGCTAACGGGAACAATAGTCCTCAGTTCTCACATGGGCTAGAAATACTTTTTTGTTTCCACAAGGCAGAATGGAGGAACTCCTGACATGTAGAGAATAGGGTTGAATTTTCAAGAACAGTATTGTTTCAGTTGTGGAACCAAGTTAATTTTAGTCTAATAGCTATTCCCGACCAGACCTTAAAAAAAGGTATAAAGTAAGCCTTGAAAAAATCAAATTGTTTCCAGATAAATGCAGTGAACCCCAGAACAACCCCCCAAATAAAGAGATTACAAAAAGTAAGACAAAATTCAAAATGTTTTGTCACTCAATCAGAATTTAGCATGCATATGAAGAAGCAAAAAATTCACACAATCAGAAGAAAAATTAATCGAAAGTGGTATAGATGTTAGAATAAGTAGACAAAGATGTTGACACAGCTGTTAAAAATATATTCACTATGTTCAAGAGCATGATGAGGAGATGATTGGAAGTTATAACAGTGTCCTAGATTGAACTTTTAGAGATAAATGAAAATACTGGATGGGATTAGAAACTGCAAAAGATAAGATTAATGCATTTGAAGGTAGAGCAATAAAAACTATCCCGAAATAAAAACAAAGAAAAAGACCAGTGAAACCAGAATGACAGTGAAATAGGGTGAAGGAAGAAGGAGACAAATATGATCAAGGAAATTATGTCCCAAAATTTTCAAAATATTAACTATAAATTCGTATATCTAAGGGCCTCAAAGAACCCTAAGCAGAAGAAACATGGTCAGATTGTGAAAAGAAGCAATGAACAGAAATGCTTAAAAGCTTCCAGAGATTTAAAAAAAAAAAAAAACAAACACCCGTATCTTTACAGAGAAAGTAAATTGTTGTAAGGTTCTTCTGACACTATACATGAAATGTTATAACATCATTTGAAGTAGGCTGTGAGAAGTTAAATAGTTGTACTGTAAGTCATGGAGTATCCAGTAAAATAAACACCTAAGAAGTCAATAATGGAAATAAAATGTAATTATAAAATAATACAAAAAAGGAATGAAGAGATTAAAAGGGAACAAACAACAAATGAGATAAATAGAAAACAAATAGCAAGATTGTAAATTGATTCCTGATCATGTCATTAATTTTATTAAATGTAAATTATCAGGTGAGTGCCATGACTCACCCCTGTAATCCCAGCACTTTGGGAGGCCAAGGCAGGCAGACCGCTTGAGGTCAGGAGTTTGAGGCCAGCCTGGCCAACATGATGAAACACCCTCTCTACAAAAATTAGCCGAGCTTGGTGGCCAACGCCTGTAATCCAGCTACTCCGAAGGCTTCGGCTTGAGAATCTCTTGAATTCGGGAGGCAGAGGTTGCCATGAGCTGCCATAGCACCACTGCACTCCAGCCTGAGGGGCAGAGTGAGACTCTGTCATAAAAAAATAATAAATAGTAAGGATAAATAAATGTAAATTATCTAAATAAATCCATTAAAGTCAGAGATTGTCAAACAAAGTAAAAAAAAAAAAAAAAAAAGGAAGACACACCTATATATTGTCTGCAGGAAACCTATATGTTGTCTTCAGTATAAAGAAACAGTTTAATGCAAAGGACCAGGAAAAGATATACCAAGTTAACACTAATCAAAAGAAAACTGGAATGGCTGTACAAGTATCAAAGTAGATTTCAGAGCTAGGAATATTATCAAGGATACCAAAAGTCATTTTATAATTTTAACTTGGGCAGTTCATCAAGAAAGCATAAAAATGCTGAATGCATGTGTAACTAATAGCAGAGCTTCAAATTACAGAAAATAAAAATTAATAAAATTAACAGGAGAAGTCCACAATTACAGTTGGATATTTCAATAATTCTCTTTCAATTATTGATTGAACAAGAAGTTAGAAAATTACAAAGAATTGAATGACAGTATTCATTACTCTGACCTTATTTACATTTATAGAACCCAACAACTGCAGCATAATTATTTTAAAGTGTACACAGAAAATTTAGCAAGCAGATCACACTCTGGGCCATTAAAGGTCTTAATACATTTTAAAGGACTGAAATAATTTAAACCATGTTTTGTGATCAAATTGGAGTTAAATTAGAAATTAGTAAGCAAACAATATGTGGAAAATTCTAGTTTATTTGGCAACTAAATAAAATACTTCTAAAATAACTCATAGGTCAAAGACAAGGCCCTAAGGAAAACAAGAAAATATTTTGAACTGAATGAAAGCGACAACATAGCATATTCCAAATTTGTGACATGGAACTAAAGCAGTATTTAGAAGGAAATGTATAGCATTAAGCATTTTTATTGGAAAAGTGGAAAGGTCTAAAATTAATTACCTAAGCTTTCATTTTAAAAACCTAGAAAGAGACCAGCATAGAAGGTTAGACCCAAAGGTAACAATAAAGACTAGTAAAAATAGAAATATAAAATAAGAGAAAAAAGTGAATTGAAAACTTGATTCTTTGGTATTAATAAAATCAATAAACCTCTAGCTAGACAGCTCAGGAAATAGAGTAGACACAAATTAGAAATTGTAGGAATGAGAAAAAGGACATCATTGATGGTTTTACAGATCATAAAACAAGGGGCTATTATGAAAAACTTTTTTTTTTTTGAGATGGAGTTTCACTCTTGTTGCCCAGGCTGGAGTGCAGTGGTATGATCTCGGCTCACTGCAACCTCCTCCTCCCACGTTCAAGCGATTCTCCAGCCTCAGCCTCCTGAGTAGCTGGGATAACAGGCATGCGCCACCACGCCCAGCTAATTTTTGTATTTTTGGTAGAGACAGGGTTTCACCATGTTGGCCAGGCTTGTCTCAAACTCTTGACCTCAGGTGATCTGCTCACCTTGGCCTCTCAATCCCTGCTGAGATTACAGGCATGAGCCACCATGCCCAGCCATGTAAAACTTTGCACCCATAAATTTGCCAACTTATATGTAACAGATAACCTTCTCTGAAAGGCAGACTACCAAAGCTCACTCAGGAAGAAATGAGTACCCTGAATATCTCTACACTGCTAAAGAAATAGAATTTTCAGTTAAAAATCATCCCATAATAAGATTCCAGGCCCAAATAGTTTCATTGGTGAGTTGTGCCAAATATTTAAGAAAAAAAATAATGCCGATTTTATACAAACTTTCAGAATGTAGAAGAGGAATGAATAATTCCAAAAACCACCTGAAGATATGTCAGGGAAAGAAATTTATAGACCAGTATTCCTCACAAATATAGGTACAAAATTTCTTACAATGTTAGCAAACTAAATTCAGCAATATATAAGAAGGATACCATATTACGAATATGTTGTATTTTTTACAGTATATGCATGGTTGCTGTATCATCCAAAAATAAATATAGCTAATTGACTAGATTAATAAAATAATTTTCTATTACTAAGAGATTATCAGAATAATTATCTTAATAGAAGCAGAAAAAGCATTTGACAAAATTAAACACTGATTTAAGATAAAATCATCTCAGCAAACTAGACTAGAATCTTTTCTAAACTTAATAAAGGATTTCTGCACAGAATATATGACTATCTTCCTGTTTACTGTTGAATTGAACATTTTCCTCATGAGGTTGCACATACTCTTAAAATTTTTATTCATCATTGTATTTTGTAATTGATAAGCCAATTCCAAAATTTTTATGGAAATTCAAAGCATTTTTGAAAATGATGAACAAAGTTGAATAATTTATACTTTCTGATTTTGGCTTATTTCAAGCCATGCTAATCAGTATAGTGTGGTTTTGGCATAATGGCAAATGTACAGATCAGTGGAACAGAACAGAGTTCAGAAATATACACACACAAATGTGTGTTCAATTGATTTTTTTTTTTTTTGAGACGAGGTTTTCCTCTGTCACCTAGGCTGGAGTACAGTGGCACAGTCATGGCTCAGTGCAACCTCAACTTCCCAGGCTCTGGTGGTTCTCCCACCTCAGCCTTTCAAGTAGCTAGAATTACAGGTATGCACCACCGTGCCCAGCTACTTTTAAATTTTTTTTTTGTGGAAATAGGGTTTTGCCATGTTGCCCAGCCTGGTTTGAAACTCCTGAGCTCAACTGATCTTCCTGCCTTGGCCTCCCAAAGTGCTGGGATTGCAGGTGTGAACCACTTCGCCCGAGTGTGAATGCATCTTGAAAGCATTATGCAAAGTGAAATAAGCCAGAGACAAAATATTACATACTATATTTTTCCATTTGCATTTACAAAATGCAAAACTATAGTGATAAAGAGCTTATTTGTTGTTATTGTAGAATAAGTAAAAGGGACACAGGGTGCTTGTATCACCAGAGCTTGGGAAGTCGAGGTTGCACTGAGCCATGACTGTGCCACTGTACTCCAGCCTAGGTGACAGAGGAAAACCTTGTCTCAAAAAAAAAAAAAAATCAATTGAACATACATTTGTGCATTTATATTTCTGAACTCTGTTCTGTTCCACTGATCTGTACATTTGCCTTTATGCCAAAACCACACTATACTGATTAGTGTGGTTATATACATTATAATTATATACATTTGTGTGTGTATATTTCTGAACTCTGTTCTTTGGTGATAGAATTGTTCTGTGTTGTGATTGTGTTGGTGTTTTTCTGCATTTTTTTCACATAAAATTACAATGTTATTTTGTTTATTGCATGTAAATTATACCTCTGTAAAGTTGACTCCAAAAAAATTTTAATGGATAGGTTAAGCCCTTGATTAGACACAGCTAAAGAAAGAATTCATCCGCTGGATGAGAAATGTGAAGAAATTAGCTAGACTACCCAGAGACCCAGATAAGAAATACGAAAATGAAGTTAAGCCCAGGCACGGTGGCTCATGCCTGTAATCCCAGCACTTGGGGAGGCTGAGGCGGTTGGATCACTTGAGTTCAGGAGTTCAAGACCATCCTGGCTAACATGGTGAAACTTCATTTCTATTAAAAATACACAAAATTAGCCGGGCCTGGTGGCACATGCTGATAATTCCAGCTACTCAGGAGGCTGAGGCAGAGGAATCACTTGAACCCAGGAGGCAGAGGTTGCAGTGAGCCGAGATCATATCATTGCACTCCAGCTTGGGTAACAAGAGCAAAACTCTGTCTCAAAAAAAAAAAATGCACAAACAGCAGATAAGGTGATGTATATAGTATGTATTATTGGGAGTTAGGATAAAGACTTACAGCCAGAATGACATGATGGATAATGCACTAATTAAGTTTTATCAGACAATAAAAGCATAAAAACAGATGAGAAGAGGTGATTAGAACTCCAGAGATTAATCAGAATTCAAAATGACTTCGGTAAATTCAGGAAGTATAGTCAATAATAAAAGTAGTATGGCAGTGCCTAAGTGGGTGTTGAACAGTGAGAACATATGGACACAGGGAGGGGAGCATCACATACCTGGGCCTGTCAGGGTGGGGAGGTAGGGGAGGGATAGCAAGAGGTGGGGAGCTAGGGGAAGGAATAAAAAAGAAAAATTAAAAATTAAAAGAAAAATTTTAAAAGACAAATTGTTAGGAAAAAATTAAATTCATAGAAACTGTTCAATTAGAAAAGTGAAAGCCTTAATAGTCTTATAATCATTAAATGGATTGACTTAGTGGTTTAAAATCTTCCCACAAAGAAACACTAGGTCCAGAAAATTTTACTTTCTACAGCTCAGTCGTACTAAATGTTGAAAGCATAATTGTTCTGATCATGTACTCTTCCAGACTGTATGAAAAGAGAGACTAACTTCTAATTCATTCTATAAATTAATGTGGTCTTAACTATAACTAGTTGAGGTTTCAAGAAAAATACATATATTCTGCATATCACTTTAAGGGCTAGAATTGGGATAATCTAAACAAGACATAATAATAGTGTGACATAAGAAATAATTTAGGAATCTTGTGGCACTCATTGGATTTGCCTTGTTTCATGTCTGTGTTCTCCCTCATACAGTCATTTCAGTGCCCTTCTAACTGGCCTCCTTGCTTTTGGCCTGGCTGCCTCTCCAAATTTCCCTCCTCACTGCTCCTAGTTTTGGTCTTTCTAGAAGGAAGAGCCTTTACATGCTTAAAACCTTTCACCAACTCTCTCTTGTTTCTACTGTACTCGGAGCTCTGCCGTCAAGATACTCAGTCCAGTTGGAAGACAGAGAAAATGAGTAATTATAATTCAGCGTGAGGGTATGCTCCCTTCGCAGCCTGGAAAGTTGGGAGGAAAACAAGAATCAGGATTCAGGAGCTAAGGAAGGCTTGCAGAAATAAGTCAACTAGAGCTGAATGTTAAAAGATGAGTAGGAGTGAATTAATTAAGTGGGAAAAGGTAAATTGCAGGTAAATTAAGTGGGAAAAGGTAAATTACAATGACTAAAGTGAAAAAGCCATTGGCAAGCTGGTGTATGTAAAGAAATGTGAATCTTCAGCTGTAAGAAAGGCACAAAAGGTGGCAAGCAGGAAATAAAGTAGAGGGAGTTAGGCCAAGGCCATTCGACAGGTTGAGAAATCAGTGCTTCGTACTCTGGATAGGATATTGCTGAAACATTTTAAGATAGATTTGCATTTTAGATATACCAGGTGGCTGAGTGAAAAACAGTTATAAATTTTATGAATAGTGAGAGGAAAAGATAAAGAGGATATTCGTTTCCATTTACAACATTGGAAATAAGTCGTCATAAAGAGTAGAGGATTTATTCAATAAATATTTATCAACTTGTTACTTGATTAGACCATGCCTTTGTAATCTGCGTCTAGCAACGTCTGGCATGTAAGAGTCCACGCAATAAATCATTGGTTGTACTCTTATGTGAATACATGAGTGTGTTTTTGTATGTGTTACATGGAAAGTGAAGGAATTTCACTGCCACTTATGGCCAATTCTGGCATATAGCCAAAGATGAGTTCATTCTATATTCTGTGATATGACCTGTCTTTTAACCAAATTTTTAATTGTAATTTAGTGTGATGAATGAAATAATGCCAATACACTTTCCAAATTGAGAGGAAACAAGGGGCATAAATAGGGACTCAGGGACCACTTGCTAGAGAAAGTGAGGCCTGAACCAAACATTAAATGAGTAGGAGTTAGTCAGTGAAATTACATAATTTATGAAGTGACTGACCCAACTTGAGATAGTGATTATATTCATTTAGAAGCAGATTCCGTGTGGAAAAGGGCTCAGTTGTATTCATGTTGAATGTGAAGTCATTGTGAAATAAACAGTATCAACAAGAAATGGAATGTATAGATGCAAATCTGAAAAAGCATTTCCTCCAGGTAGCCTCAGTGCCAGTAATGTGTGTTAAGTGTATTTTTTTTTCTAAATTAAATATATCTCTCACTCTCACTATGGGAATTTATTTATTTACCTGACTCTAGGACATAACCAAATCCTTCGTTTCCTATTCTCTTCTCTCATGTTTCTTTCTCCTTGTATATTTTCGTAACAATGCCTTTTTATTTTTCTACATTTTCCTCATCTTCTTATCATGACAAAGCTCAAACAGCAGATGAGGTGATGTATATGGGATGTCTTATTGAGACTTAGGATAAAGACTTAAAGCCAAAATGACATGATGAAGAATGCACAAATTAAGTTTTATCTGACAATAAAAGCATAAAAATAGATGAGAAGAGATGATCAGAACTCCAGAGATTAATTAGAATTCAAAATGACTTAGGTAAATTGAAGAAGTATAGTCAATAACAAAAGTAGTATGGCAGTGCATGTACAGGGGAAAGGTCAATAAGCAGTGTTTGAATACTGGGCTGTGAATGAGGACAGAAAAAGCAGCCCTGAGTCATAGAAGATTACAAGCTCAGCAGCAGGCAGCTATCAAGTTTGCCAAGCTTTTTAAAAGTTGGTTTTGACAGCATGTGCAACAACAATAACAACAAAAAACTAATGAAGAATATACAATTTGGATATCAGGAAGTAACTCCTCTGTAAGAATTTGACTGTACCCATAAGATAGTGCTGTGGTCAAATGATTGGGGAGGAGAAAACTAAGACTCCTTAAGCATTAAGAAAGGTTAAACAGATTAGCCCTAAATGGCCTGAAAAAAAACTGATATTGACTTAGTAGTGACCATCAGATGTATGAAAGAGCTGTTTCAGTATACATGGGTGGTGAAACAAAAGAAAACGAGCTTACACTAGACTGGGGATTTCTGTCAGATAATAATTTTCTGAAAGAGATGCTTGTGAAATATTGGAATCGATGGGAAAAGTTGTACAAAAATTCCTGATCTTTTTTTAGAAAGGATATGCTCTAATCTGTTTTGGTTGCTCATTCAGCAAATATTTATTGAACACACCTACACTTTCTGGTACTTTTTGAAACGGAAAAGATGATGTTGCACACAAGAAAGAATTCCTTACCTTATAAATCTTGAGATCTAGTACATATATGTGATATTTACATCATTGTGGGCATATTAAGATCTGTTTTTCTAGTTAATGATAGACTCGTTCCTACAAAAGTGACAAAAGTAAGGCCCAATTCATAGAAATTACTTAGGCAGTATTTAGCAAAGGATCTCTGATAATTTGCTAAACTATTGGAAAATAAATAAGGGACAGGGAGAGGTATAGAATGTAAGTAAGGCATAGGAAACCACTAGTTACAGATACTGGTTAGACCACTCATGTAACTTTACAACCACTCCTATTTTGCCATTAATTTTTACTATTGCTATGTAGTCAGGTGAATCTAACGAAATTATTTTACACTGGAAGAACAAGTTACTTTTCTCGCTGTTCACTGTAATTGCTTGAGTGAAATGTAAAATTTCAATGTTTCCAATACTGAGAGTGTATCAGAACCATTTGATTAACTGAAGATGTTACTTCCTGATTATTTAATAATACAGTGTACTTGGAAACTTGTCATTAATGTTGTCATATGTCTAAAAAATAATTTTCTAAGTGCAGCTCAGTATTAGAGGTGACTAAATATCACATTATAATTGAGATGAGAAGTATATCATTGTATTGTTGAATTGGTGATGTCAGGCCATTCTATTTCACAGCCCCAAAGGACCATATAAAAGGCATTTGCAAGCAAGATGTAAGTACACCATCAGCATAATTGTAGCAAAACAGATCTGCAGATAGAGTTTGTGTTTGAGACCCAAAGGTCCAGCTGTTTCTTAAAGGATTAACAGGATTTAATGGAAAGCACAGATGGATCCAATATTATTGTATGGAGTATTCTAAGGGAGAGGCTAATACGTGAAAGGTGATCAGTGGCAGGCTGATTGAAAGACCAAACAAAACCTTTTTGTGAAAATTTTAGAAAGTGAACTGGCACTACCCAATAACACATTGATTCAGAGAAAATAGTCCCTAGTGCTTCGTTGTAGCCATTGTAGAGATGGTCATATATGGTATGCAGCTGTAAATGGTTCTTTCTCAGTTATTATAGATTGAGCTCATTATTCTTTGTGTTTAGGTAGTTTTACTGGATATGGACCATTGCAGTCATATAAGCTCTCTATTGTGTAGCTACTAATTTGGAGTGCTACCATCAGCCAACCATAGGACCCATGACCTCTGGGAATGAATGACTCATACTGAAAACCAGATTCTGAAAAAACAGGTTCAAATTTATTATTTACGGGTTTAGATATATTTAAAATTATAGCTATGAGTCCCTTGCTTATTGAAAGTGCTGTAAGGTTTATTAAGTCATTGAAATCATTGTTTTCCTTTAGGATCAGCTAATCTGAAAAGTGCTTTTTTTAAAAAAAAAGCAATGCTGTCATTTCTTTTCTATATTTAGTATAATGTTGTGTGTGTGTATTATGCTATATGATACCATATAACCATATATTTATATATATGTATGCTTTCATGCATGTATATATACACAAACTTCCAAATTTTGGACGTCAGCATACATTTCAGGAGCTCCAATAATTTTAATCATGAATTATTTTGCTTTATGTTCACAAAATTCTGCCTTGAAAATACATGTTTTGCTCCTTGGTGACGACACATACAATTTTTTGATGTTAAATGGTATTACTGTGACTAGTGCATATTTATCATATGTATGAAAGCATTTAGATGTCATAATGCTGTGTTATTGAATCTCAGTACAAAATATACAGAATCTCTTAGCACAAACCTAATGCCAAATAGTAAAATAAATCTTTAGTAACAAACTGACCTTATAATAATCCATGTATATCTTTACACCACACCACACCAGAGACTATTTTTTTTTTTAAATAAAGGCTGCCTATCAATAGAAACCTTTTTAAAATTATCCCTGCAGTTTGTTCTAATGGAAAAGTACGTGGACAAAGTGAACCATATTTTATTTATTGTTGTTGTTGCCTCCAGTTTTCAATGGTAAACGTATCTATTTTCACATATTTTACATTCTATATCGATAATAACTTTCAAGAGGCATAGTCTTGATGATTACTGATGAGAACTTCCTTTTTTGCTATTGCCCTGTTCAGAAACAACTGAACAGGTAATTACTGCAATGTAATAGGATATAGAAAAGATATGTCATATGCTTTTCTTAAAAGAGAATTTGTATTTCTGTGAAAGCAATTGATATTTGAACCATTTCCTAGTTTTCTTTTGAATAATTAAAATCAGTTTGAGAGCCCAGTATTTGTGAAGTTTGAATGGCATTAGAGAGTCGCCAATTGGCATTGCTTGGTAGTTCTACTATTTGTTTCAGTTTTTAGTTGGGGAATATTTTTATATTCTGGGAGAAGCTGTTCTAAAATATGTCATCCATTTCACATTTCCATTCTTAAGCTGATATTTTTATGCAATACAAAAATAAATAAATAAAACACTTACTGGGGCTACAGGATGGTCATAACATTGGAAAATTGGCCCTCAGCCAAATTAACCAGGAAGTGGCAAGGATATAGACAATTTTTTTTCATTCTGAATTTAATATCTGGCTCATTCTTTAGCATAAATTTTGCAGTAAGATGAATTATATTCATTCAAAAGAACCTGATACTATTTCAGCATTCTCTTTTTATAGACTATGCTCTGTTCTACAAATGTTTGCTCTCTAATTATAGCTTACTTCAACACCTGGATTAAAGAATTAGAAATTATACCAGGAACTTATACAATATGGTAAATGAATTTCATGCTTAAAGGGAAATTAATTCTGTGACTATTGTATAGAAGATGGTTGTGCATTATTGGATTTTATTTAGAAGACATAAAAACTCTAAGTTGGAATAAACTCGGGCGTTACTACAGCTGATAGTCTACATGACACCATAATAATTGAATACTTCATTGTGTTAGACACTATATTTCCGACTTTATCAACTATATCAGATGTTGATATTAAACAATTATAATGAAGTCACGTGGTAAATCAGTAGTTTCAAAATGTTTTGATAATACCTCATGGGGTCCATGGAGTTCCTCCAAGGGGCTGCTGGGATGGGAACATGGTATTGAGAGTGAGAACAAGGTCATTGTGGATGAACCTGAGCTTCTCATGCTAAGATTTTATAATTAGGGTTCTACATTACATTTTGTTTTGGGGGAAAAAGGATTTTTAGAGCTAGAAAAAATACGAGAAACCAATCCGTGTAAGGTTCTTCTAGACTAACATACTTTAGGAAGTGAATAATCTAGGTATAAAGAACCTTTTGATAACATATTTCACTACATTATTTTTATTTGCTTATTCAAATATGTGGACAGGCACAATTAAAATTTTAAGTTGCCAGAATTCTCATGTCCTGTTTGGTCTTCACCTGTTAATTTAAGGAGTTATCTTTATGTTTGAGCTCTTTTCTGGTTTTCAGGGCATCTTTACATGGAAAACCCATAACTCTGCTATTTACTGTAAGTTAAGATTTCTCTAATCATGAGATCATAATTTCTCTACCCTTTTCTCTGTCCTCTATTTAAAGTTAAAGCAGGAGAACAGAAAGAAGAAACAGGAGAGAAAAAAAAGAAAGAGAGTAGAAGAATAAACAGCAGGAGAGAAAAGAAGGCCTTCTTTTAGGGTTGCCTGTTTTCTCTCACTACAACCTTTGACTATTCACTTACTCAGTTCACTATAGACAACTTTGTGAGTAGCTTCAAGACCTATGAAGTGTGACATGGTGCTAAGTTAATGGTTGTCTTTACTATAAGAAGTAGTCAAGGAAGATGATAATTTCAATATATATTTTACACAAGTACATAAATTATTTGATACTACATCTCTAAATATATTTATAGCAATGTGCTCAGCCCATACTTTTCCATTCCAATAAATTAATATTAAAAGAACAATACAAAAAGAACATTTAACAGCCATGCTTATGTTAAACACCTCCATTTCTGTTTTCAAAATTAAAAATATAGAATGAAGGTTGACATTAAGACAGTTGCACAGTTAGGAAGTCATGTAATTTAAATGACAGATGAGATCACCCACAGTTGGGAAGGCTTTACATCACTTTAAGCACTACAGAATAGCTGTAAGGAAGAGTTTTGAACTTAACACTTTTGAATTTGCAGTTCTTTATATCAGCTATCATTATATTAAATGTTTTCAAAGTACATTTATCTATAGGCTTATATTTCCAGATACATCAAAACCTCATCTTCTTTAGAAAGTATGCAAATGTGTAATTAAAAGAACTGAACAAATAGGAAGTCCTTAAAAGAAAACCTGCAGTTCGTCATTTTTTGTAGGACAGAGATATGAGAGATCCTAAAGAGAAGTGAGCAAAGCAATACTAGGAAGTTCCAGCAGATCTAGTAGCTGCTTTTATGTAAGACAATAGACCTTGTGAATATTTCTCTTTCTCTCCAGGCAGCTAGCTAGTCTGGTTAACCAAAATTGTTGAGAAATTGTTCTGTGGTTGAGAACAAAATGCTGAATTAAACTGTTCCCAGCACAATAATTGTGTGATTATAGCATTTATGTTGCTGGCCAAAGGAACAGTCATTAGGTTTGGAAGACTTACCAAAACCACAAGTACAAAAAAATATGCAAATCACATGTAAATTGCTGTTTAATACCTATAGTGGCTTAGAAATGGAACTAAGAGTAGAGCAGATTTCTAGTTAAAAGAGATAAACCTGGAAATCTTTATTGTATATTTAGTGTGATACTGAAATTAGGAAGATGTGCAAATGCCTTATATTTAGGTGTTTTCCCTTCTCAACCGTGTAGTCTCAGTCATGTATTTGTGTCTCTCAGCATCTCTCATTCCCCTTTCTCCCATTCCCAGTCTTACATTTTTTAACTTCCTTTGTTAACTTCAGTATTTTTAACTCCATGGACTTGTCTGAAAACTTTTTCTTTCTTTATTTTTTCCATTCTACTCAAAATTATGTGGTAAAAAGATTTTGTCAACCAATGGGGTGTTAGGGTTAGTGCAGAGAATGATTTAATAAGAAAACTGTCAGCAAATGCATGCAAAATGTCAAGTAAACACTATTTGCTAATAAAATGAAAATACTATTATTTCCTCACATTTTGAAATATGCTTTCTATTGCTGCTCAATGCATATACTAAAACATTGAGTTGTTTTCTCCTGTTAAATTTTTCTAGGTGAACCATTTACACACTAAAGATTCCCTGTGATGAGGATCGGGTCTTGCTAAATTCATGTGTAGTATTGAGAACCACATGTGGTCTTTAGGAGTAGTAACTATGTATGTAATACTAATCATGTTTTAGATTAATAGATGAAAAACAGTAGTTTTGAAAGGTAAATGATCCAGTAAGAATGAGTGATACACTGATATTTTTCCAGATCAGTTATGAACTATGATATGATAGCATTAATTCAAGGACATGAACAGAAGTTTTTACCAAAGTTTTCTTTTTGAGATTCTGATATATTTCCTTTCATCTTTTAAAAAGTATAAAAAGGAATGTATTGAAGAATAATCCCGCTGGCAGTGTAGACAATCAGACACAGGCAGAATAACTAAAAGGCTAAAAAATCTTTATTATGTATCTCCTTCAGGAATTAGAAATATGTTTATGGCAGTGTGGACAATCAGAAACAGGCAGAATAACTAAAAAGCTAAAAAATCTTTATTATGTATCTCTTTCTTCAGGAATTAGAAATATGTTTGGCACTCAGATGTACACCATCATTAGGGCTTAGTTTCCCTAATGACTTGCATATCACAATAGAGAACTTATTCCCTTTATAAATTTGTGTAAATGCTATCGCAATAATTGTAAAAAGATCTAGTCATAATGAACTATTTCGTGTTATATAAGTGAGTTTTTAATATACATTAAAATATGCAATAATTTTTGCATGAATTTAGAGATGTTGGGTTTTCTCAAAAATCTATATTCAACTAGTTAAAATAGCCTTTTCTTCATTTTACAAGATGGAGTCAGCTTTCATATTATTTACTGCTAACATCAGTTTCATTGCTAAGTTTTATTTTCGATTTTTGAAAAATATTTTTATAGATAATATATTTTTTCAAAATTACAATGTTTTTAATTCTTTCTTTGTTATTTCAATGAAGAATATATTGTTCATTGAGCTTAGGATACATGTTGAGAATTTAAAAGCTTTGTGTGTGATGTTGATTTTTTGAAAAACATAGTGGCTTTAAATTTATTCTTGATTGTTTTTCCCAATAGTGCAATCTTCAAACTGTACAGGTTTTGAATTGCTAACCACTACATGATATTAAATAACCTCTAATTCCTGCCAACCACCCACACATTAATTAGAACAAACGCAGCAATTTTAATGATCCCACTTGTCAATGGTAAAGCACATTTAGAAAATAAGGATCATATTTCAATAACCAAATTGTATTTCTAATGGAAACTTAGACTCAATTCACAAGTAAATGTTTCAGCCTCTTCTAAAATATACCTCATAAACCTAAAGTTAGAGGCAAAACGACTTATTCAGAAAATGAAATTGTTCATTTTGAAGTTCATTTTCAAGTACAAACATTTCCCTTTTCATCTAAAACTAAATACTATCATCGTATTTTTGTACAGTACTAAATTTCTGAAATCTGTTCATTCTTGCTTTATGGCTTAGTGTGTGAACGATTTTTATAAATGTTCTGTGGGTTTTGAAAAGATTTTGTATTCTGTAATTATTGGATGTAGAATTCTACATATATCCATTAGTGTCAGCTTCCTAATTATGTTGTCCAAATTGCCTATATCACCTAATTTTTTTTTGTCTACTTGAGCTATCAGTAATTAAGAAAGTTGTGCTAAAATGTTCCATTATAATGGGGGATTACTAATTCCTCCTTGTAACTCTCTAGATTTTTTCATCATAAATTGTGAGGCTATTTTATTGGATGGATATAACAAGAATTATTATGTCTTCCTGTTAATTGAAACTTTAGTGTTATTTCATTATAAACTATTTCATGTTGATGTAAATGTTTTAAAATACATTAAAATATGCAATTATAATTTTTGCCTTTATTAATGCATATTTGGGTGCTTTTGAAAACTGCTGAAGTAGTAATAACTATATTATTTCTATAACACTAAAGTTTGAATTAACAGAAAGATATAATAATTCTTAAGTTATAATAGAAGCTCTGTATCCACAATTATGCTTTGTGTATTAAAGTCTATTTTGGCTAATAGTATAGATACTTTAGACTTGTTTACTTTTATAGTTAATATTTGCCTGATATATGTTTTTTTCATGTTTGTCAACCGTTTTTTGTTATGATTTAAGTGTTATCTCTTGTAAACTATAGCTGGCTTTTTAAAATATTCAATCTGTTGCTCTCTGTTTTTTAACTGATGAGCTTACTCCACTTACATTTATTGTAATTAAACCTAGGTCTGTCATTTTATTCATACTTTCTGTCTGTGTCATCTTTTGTGACTATTTGCTTTTTGTGTATTAATTTTTAGTATTCTTTATAAAATTTTTTCTATTTATCAGTTTGATATTATCTACTGTATTTCTATTTTTATGAGTTATCTTTGAAAATTTAACGTTACTAGTTATACTCAGAGAGTCTAAAATTAAATACTGTATTATTCCTTCTGATTTTAAAATAACCATAACACTCCATAGCTTTGGCTACCCCTCTCTTGTTTTACATGCTAAGATTGTTGAATTTAGCTCATTTTTTCCCTCAAATATTAGACACTAGCTAATACAAAGTATATTTGTATTTACTCACATTTTCACCAGTTTTTTCACTCACTATTCTATTTGCATGTTACCTGTTTCTTCTAGGCTCCCTTTTCTTGTTTCTGAAACACATCTTTTAGAAATTTCTTTAGTGAAGGAATTTGTGATAGACTCTTTTTTATGGAAAATAACCTGTTTTACATTTATTCTTCAAAGGGTTTACTGGAAACATATTTTGAAGTTGGCAGTTGTTTTATTCCTTTCTATTGACTTCTTATACTACTGTTGAGAAATTTATTGCTAAACTAATTATCATACCTAGGTTGATGACTTCTAGCTGGCTGGTTTTTTTTTGTTGTTTGTTTGTTTGTTTATTTGTTTTTGAGACAAAGTCTTGCTCTGTTGCCCAGGCTGGAGTGCAATGGCTCAATCTCAGCTCACCGTAACCTCCGCCTCCTGGGTTCAAGCAATTCTCCTACCTCAGCCTCCCGAGTAGCTGCGATTACAGGCATGCACCACCACACCCGATTAATTTTTTATTTTTAGTAGAGATGGGGTTTCACCATGTTGGCCAGGCTGGTCTCAAACTCCTGACCTCAGGTGATCTGCCTGCCTCAGCCTCCTAAAGTGCTGAGATTACAGGCATGAGCCACCACGCCCAGCCATCTAGCTGGCTGTTTTTTAAGGTTTATCTTTGCCTTTCATTGTCTTTAGTTTTATAACAGTATTAAATGATCTTTACTTGTCATTTGTTCTGCTTGCATAAATTTTACCCATTACAGTTATGGGCCTATATCTTTCAAATTCAGAAAAGTTCTCAGCCATTAATTTTTAGAAAATTGGCTTCCTCCATTTAAAAAAAATTTCTCCAAAAATTTTTGACTGGGCATTTGTTAAACCATCTTATTCTAGACTCTATGACACTTAATCTCTCTTTCATATTTTTCATCTTTCTTTCTCTGTAAAATGAAATCTGGTTCATTTCTTTGGATTTCTTTTACGATTAGTGACATTTCTTATCACTTACATCTAATTTGGTGTCTCTCTGTTCAATAACTTTTAAATTTCTGTTATTATATTTTTCTTTCTCTTTTCTTTTTTGAGATAGGGTCTTACTCAGTCACCCCAGCTGGAGTGAAATGGCATGATCTCGGCTCATTGCATCCTCCACCTCCTGGGTTCAAGGTGTTCTCTGGCCTCAGCCTCCCCAGTAGCTGGGCTTACAGATGTATGCCACCATGCCTGGCTAATTTTTGTATTTTCAGCAGAGATGGGTTGTCGCTATGTTGCCCAGGTTGGTCTTGGACTCCTGAGCTCAAGTGATCTGCTAGCCTCAGCCTCCCAGGATTGCAGGCATAAACACCATGCCCAGCCTGTTATTATGTTTTTCATTTCTCAAAGTTCTTTTCAATTATTTTTCAAATCTTTCTGAACTTCTTTGATAGTTTTTTTACTTCTTACTAATTTTTATTCCTACTTTTTTATAAACAAATGTTTTAAGCATATTATTTTATTTTTTATCTGATTATCCACTACTTGGATATCTTTGGGTATCTAAATCTGCTGTTTTCCTTATTTTGCTTTACACATGCTGAATTATTCCTCATGTATTAAATATTTGTTAAATTTAAAGTATGTAGGATAATGTTTGGCTGAACTTCATCTGTAGAAATTGGAGTATCTAAATTGATGCTGCTTAAATACTGAACTGGGTTATTCTAAAGTTTCTAGTAGTCACTAGGAAACACTTATTTCTAATAGATTTCTAGGAAACACTTATTTCTCATTTTGTAGATTGGGTTTTTACTGACCATTTAGGAAGTTTTGGTTTGAACTTCAGACCTAAGTTAGTTAAAGTCTGTGTGATTGAGTACAATATTTTCATTAGTATTTTACACCAATGTTAGGTAGCCTTCATGAAATCAAGGCTTTTATTCTGTTTTATTTACTACAGTATTTCAACTACCTAGAAATATATCTGATACATCGTAGGCAATTAACAAATATTTGTTAAAGAATCAGCAGCAGTGGTATTCCACCAAAGCCATTGTAGAAACATCCTGGTATCCTCACCTTAATTGCAAGATTTTCTCTTTAATCTTTCACCAAGGGAATCCCATTTGATTGTCCTGGTTTAGTGTGAGAGACCGAGGTTTGGAGGGACTCAAGGCTTCATCTTAGGTTCTAGGTACTACCTACATTTAACCCGTTCCTCCAAACTACATTCAATTTACTAGTTTTCTCTTTCTCCTGCTTCCAACTTTCTTAGAGGCTCTGTATAAAAAAGTACATTGGTTATTATGCATCCAGCATCTACTGTATTATAATAGAAAAGATTCCTAGGATATCTAATGTTTAATAGTTTTTTGTAATCATTAGCCATACTTTAAAAGAGTTTATATGCTGAAATAATTATTTTTGTGCTGTGTCAAAGTTTTTGTCATTTTTGATTTTTTTGTACAAGTTATACGTTATTTTGATGTTTAAGATTAACTTATAATTTATTTTGATATGTAAGATTTATTTATAAGTATTTTATGCTTTGCTCAAGTGAAAGTATAGTGATTAAAAGCCTAGTTTGTAGGTAGGCTAGCCTGGATTTGAATTCCAGCTCTTTTACTTGCCATCGATTTGACTTTAGGCTTGCCTATGTTTCTTTATCTGTAAAATGGGGGTGATGAAAATATTTATCTCATAGGGTTTTTGTGAGTTTGAAAGAGTAAAAATAGAATTGTGCTAAGGTCAACGTAGAAAAAATGCATTATGCATTATAAAAGAAGCTGAGGGAAACAGAATAGGTATTAACATTAACAACTGCCCATCAAAGTACTTTTGGTAGAGGGCAAGTGGATGAAAAGAATTCATGTTGTCTATGATCTCTTTTCATCCCATAAAACATCTATGTAAAGTTAGGGTTGCCACAATTTTGGTGACAGAGAAAAATTATTTCTAATCAAGAAAGCAGTCTATAGATTTACTAAGGTACCCATGGTATTGCATAATTCATCTTTATTTAAATATTGTCATTATGTGTAGGCAGGTTACAGTGCTTTGTGCTGAAAAGTATAAAGTAAATTTAGCAAAGTAGTAAAATTAGCCATACTTTGCTAAGATTTTTGCAAGTAATGTGCTATTCCTTATTATTGGATATATTTACAATGGTAGATTGTATAATATTTCTTCTTAACTAGAAGATTAAAAATCTCATGATTACATAAATGACACTATGTTCAATGGGTTGTCCAATTACAAAAATATTTCACATTTTCAGCTCAAAAAACATCTACCATGGCCTTTTTGGTAATTTCACACATGTTTTATTTTCAGTGACAAGTGTTCTAGTGAGTGGCAAACTGCTAATGTGTCCTTAGCTATAGTATAGTTAGACAAGCATCTTAGTGCTGTGTTCCATCAGATACTGTGAGACAGCATCGATTATTACTCAAAGAGCATGATTTTTCACATCCTCAGGAATGGAATTAGACATCAACTTGGCCCTAATATAGCTGAATTGGGGGGAGTTATATTGAAATGTTATCTTTGTTTTTGTTTGCAGGAACGCTACACTAAGGGCTTCTTACCACCGATGCAACATTTTTCATTACTGACTCAGTATACTCTGCATGCTACAAACAAATAAATACCCAATCACTAGCCATTCACACCACTCTAGCACCTGCTAGCTAAAAAATCAAAATTGCTCACTGGGAAATTTGAACAAAAGAAATATAGGCAGGATAATCACATTTACCTTCTGCAACAAAATAAGAATAATGCACAGAGTTTAAGGATGCAGCTATTGATGAATTTTTAATAAAAAGGTTTTGTTTTGCTTTAGTTTTATTTTTGTGGATTTTTTTCACATATACAGTATCATGTCAGCAGCTAAACCTCTGTATTTCCTGCATTACTATATGATCCAGTTATGTTGCTTTATATTTTGCTGGTAACTGAGATAGCAGAAAGTTTAAATGTGTTTAATGGCACACAATCTCTCACATTTCCACTTACTTTCTAATTATTTCTAATTTTCTAATAAGCTTGCATTCATTTCATATGAGTAATCAAGATTTGTATTTTTTTCATAAAGAACATGTAAAATCAGTTCCTGTGTTATTTCATTAAGGACACATATGTTTTTATTTCTCTCCATCTAATGAAACACACAAAACCTAGCTGTTGGCATCATCAAGGTTGAAACTAGGATCTGACGAGCAGAATGGAATGCGTGGGGGGATATGTAATCAATTATTTTCCATAGTTGAAGGCATTACTTTGAGTAAAAATCCTGAATCCTGAATGAAAATGGAATAAAGCCTAAGATCCATTATATAATATGAATGTTTTAATAATCTAGTTATTACTATAAGAAGAAATTAAAGTTAAAACATAAGTAGACTTTTATAATGGTAAATATTTTTTAAATAATCACTTCAGTTAACAAATATTGAGCATTTATTATGTTTGAGGCATTAAGCTAGGTATTGTGGTTACCAATATGAGTTAGCTGTGCCCTTACCCTTCAGGCAGCTTAGCCATGGAGACGGACACAATAATGTCGACCTACTGGGATAGTTGTATAGAGGACATACAGGAGAGGGAACCATCATTGAGCACAGTAAGAACACTGTGAACTTAGGTTTTTCCACATCTCCTCTTCCAGATAATGGAGAGAAAAGTGCCATTGTTGAAGGCATTACTTTACATAGTTCATTACATGACAGAGTTCAGAGGTTTACTGTCTGACTTCTTCCATGTCTTCAAATGTCACTCATTCATTGAGACTTGCAGGCTCTGCCCCAGCATTCCTTTTTCTCTACCCTAGCTTCACTTGTTCCGAAGCACTTGTCTTACTCGTTGCAACATCCCCAGAGACAATAAAAATGCCTGGCACCAAGTGAGCACTCAATGAATTTACTTTGCTTGAAGAGTTTGGATAGTCTTCATAAGACAGAGACACTTCATAAAGACAGAGTCATTTAAGCCGGGTTTTAAGGAAAAAGTTGTTCTTGAGTATAAAGTGTAGCTTTTTTAGGGGTTCATGGATAAGAAGTATTCAGTTATTCATTTGCTTGTTTTTATTTGTGTATATTTAGGATATATAACATGATATTTTGATATATATATGCATAGTGAAATGATTATTGCAGTCAAGTAAATTAACACGTCCATCACCTCACATAATTATGTTTTTGTGTGTTAAGAGCATCTAGAATCTACTCTTTAAGCAAATTTTCAGTATATAATTTTATTAATGATGGCTCTCATGCTGTACATTAGATCTCTAGCTTTGTTCATCCTATATAACTGCAATTTAGTACCCTTTGACCTACATCTCCCCATTTTCACCACCCCTGCATTAATGGCTGTGCTAATTTACATTCCTGCCGGCAGCATACAGGGTTCCCTTTTCTCTACACTCTTGCCAACATTTATCTCCCGTCTTTTTGATAATAGCCACCATCCTAATAGATATGAAGTGGTATTTCATTGTGGCTTTGATTTGCATTTCCCAGGTGATTGATAGGTATTCCCATACCTATTGGCCATTTTTATGTTTTCTTTGGGAAAATGTCTGTTCGGGTCATTTGTTCACGTTTTTAGTTGGGTTCTTTATATGTTTTGGACATTAACCCCATCATGGACAAACACTTTCTCCCAATACGTTGGCTATCCTTTTTCATTTTGTTGATTATTTCCTTTGCTATGCAGAACTTTTTAGTTTGAAGTAGTCCACTTGTTTATTTTTGCTTTTGCTGCCTGTGCTTTTGGTGTGATACTTTAAAAAATCATTGCCAAGGCCAATGTCAAGAAGCTTTTCCCTGTATTTTTCCCCTAGGAGTTTTATTGTTTCAGGTCTTACATTTAGTTATTTAATCCATTTTCCATTGACTTTCTCTGTGTGTAGTGTATGGCATAGGGTCACATTGCAATCTTTTGCATGTAGTTATCCAGTTTTCTCAGCACCATTTATTGAAAAGACTATCCTTTCCTCATTGTATGTTCTTGGTGCTCTTGTTGAAAATTAGTTGACCTTGTAGGCTTGGGTTTATTTCTGGGCTAAGTCAGGTGAAGTTTTTCAGCTACACTGTGCAGTCTCCACTCTGAGGATGGAAAGAAGAATAAAAGGTCTCTTGGCCAGAAAGAATTATAAGTCTTTTGAGGATGAGTAAACCAACATAGGTGAGATAGAAAAAGTGTTAAAAGATATTACAATCAAAAGCTCATTGCACAGAATACATACTAGTGGTGTGGGAAATATCAGCAAGAAATAAACAAATTAACGTCAAGATTGGGAATGATTTCAAGAAACTTTGAAGTAAATGTGAATATCACATACTTTTTATAAAAATTAGTCTGTTGGAGTGAAACATTTACATTTTATTATCAATCTTTCTTCAGTCAGATATCAAAGAAATTTTTACTGTTTTCTACCAAAATAGGCAAAGCTGACTAACAATTTAAGATCCTCAGGATAAGATGTATTAAGAAATTAACACCAAATGGTAATTACTATGTTAAATATCCTTTTATTTTATGCCAGGTACTATGACATTCTATTGCATCTCAATTTTTCTGATCCATTTTCAGATTGTTAAAATAATATGTATATATATAGAAATTTTGAAAAATATTTTGTGCAGAAAACAGAAAGCAAAATGAGACACAATATAAAGATGAAAATTAAAATCAGCTGAAATGTTACCCTTAGCATAAAAATCTCTTAAAACATAATAGAATTTTAGCTTTTAAAAATTATTCCTTTTTGGCTGGGCATGGTGACTCAATGCCTGTAATTCCAGCACTTTGGGAGGCTGAGGCAAGTGGACCACCAGAGGTCAGGAGTTTGAGATCAACCTGGCCAACATGTGAAACTCCATCTATACTAAAAATACAAAAATTAGCCAGACGTGGTGATATATGCTTGTAATCCCAGCTACTCGGGAGGCTGAGGCAAGAGAATCACTTGAACCTGAGAGCCAGAGGTTGCAGTGAGCTGAGATCGCACCTCTGCACTCCAGCCTGGGGACAGAGTAAAACTCCATCTCAAAAAAAAAAAAAAAAAAAAGCAAAACGTAATTCCAAGAAATGCCTATTTCAAAGTACACTCAATCCTGCTTCAGGTATTAGTGAAGTCGCATATTTTTGTGAGATTTTTTTTACTTGCTTTGGTTATATCTTAAATTGAGATATAATTCACACGCCACAAAATGTACCTTTTTTAAAGTGTACAATTCAGTGCTTTTTAGTATATTCACAATGGTTTGCTGCCACCACCACTAAATCCAGAACATTTTCATCACTCCCAAAATAAACCTGGTACCCATTACCAGTGTCCCCTGTTCATCCCTCCCAGCATTTGGTAATTTTGGGAATTTTTTTAAGGAATTGATGTTGAACTGAAATTCAACCCTTAAGTTTCTATGACTAGCAACTTTTAATATAGAGATTATACCTGAAGTCAACAAATATATTTTGTTAAAGTGTCATCATTTTTAAAAATTTTGTATGAATTTAATATATATTAGTAAGAACTAATGCTTTGTAAGAACATGATGCTTCAGATTTGAAAATAAAGTTTACTATTAGACAGTAAGAATTGTTCAGACAAACCTGTGTAGCATTAAGAATGAAATTTTATTGTGTTAAAGTAACAGAGATCTTAATTCTATATCCTTTGAAAGTGGTTGTATCCTAGTAACATTGCCAACAATAAACACATCATGCAAAAGTAAAAATGCAGTAGTGAAATGAGCCATTGAAAGAAAGAGTCAGTGACCATATAATATTTCAGTTTCTATTATATCTAGTAGCAATCTGGTTAAAAAGAAATGACAGTTGCCCTGAAGGAAATAAAGTGGAGGTATTATTGTAGTAGTAGTTTGGAAAGAAAATTGCACTGTGTCTTCACTGGATTATTTCTCTATCCTTGCAAACTATCTTCACCTCTTTGTGGTGCTGCTTCTTGCCTTCTTTATACAAATTGAGTTTGTATCATATAAACTCATAGGGCCCAGGGGCCCTTTGGTGACAGGGAGGAGGAGGAAGAGGGGAATTAGAAAAAGAAAATGTGACAGGCAGTTTTGAAAAGAAAAGCAATTTTCCTTGTGGGTCTGTTCCTAAATAAGAGTTCTTCAATGCAATATTTTGCTTCTGCAGAGCAGTCAGTCAGAATCAAGTGCATGCTTGTGCTGTTTTGTGGGGCTTGGCACTGACAGGTTTCATTTAGGAGGGGTAGGAATACAGGGGGATTGGATGTGGGGAAGTTAGTATTTTGGCTATATCAGCCCTGGAGGCAGAGTTAGCACTTGCAATGGGACAAAAGTATTTGTAGTCATCAGATAACTTTGCAGTCAGCTTCAATAGCATCACTCCTTTTTTTTTTTTTTTTTGTTTTTTACTTTTTTTTTCCACTTTGGCAGCCAAGCTCTTAGTAGAACCATCTGTCTTTCTATTAGTATTTTTGAGGCCTGTTTTGAAGCCACTTTGCTTGGCAAAGTCACTTTCATCCTTGGAAACGATTTTTAAAAAAAGTTCTGTGGCTTTTTGCCGAAGAAGAGTACTATGTAAAAAATCCACATGGCTGTTCATTTTTGTTCTAAAGGAATATGGCTACTTTGTCTTTGTCTTGAATCGAATGAAATTAGAGGTGATACAACTTCAATGTGACTGTTGGGAAGTGAGAGGCAGGGATTGCAATTTTAGCAATGTTTTTATGTGCCTATATTCCTCAATGAGATTTTCTTTAGTCTTCCTGGTAGATTAATTGGAAGATAAATTGACTCTTTTATTTTTAATTTTTTTCTAAAGATCATTGCATTGAGTAGGATAAACTGACAAACTGACTTTCTTTTATATGAAATGAAAAATCAGACTATTAGGGGTCATTGAAGATCCCATGTCTGTTCTTGCTAATGGTGGAAAGTTATCTTTGTTATCCTGGTTACTCCAGTTTGGGTAATTATATTCTGCCTACCTAAACCCCTCTTGTAATCTCATTTGGATATTATATTCTTCATTTGCTCAGAAACTGCTGTGTAGTGTTGCTTTGTGCTTCTAAACAGCTGCTATGCTCCCCACAGAAGGTGACTGAATTTCAGTTGTAGGTGAACTGATCCCTAAGGATGATGTGTATTTGAACACTATAGCACTCATCGGACTAAACTCTTGAGGAACATTTGAAAAAGTTTTAGATATTACAGTTTATTTGTAATTGTGCTGACATAAACCATAGAGCTGCCTTTCATTTTAACATTTGTGTATGTAATTTAAACAAATCTCCTACCATAACTTTGTGCTGTTTGAGCTGTCATACAAACTTACTCTCATAAGTCCTGTTCCTTGAGATCATGGAGTTCTTCCAGTTCTTTGATTCCTGTATTTTTCCCAGTTTGGTGATGTCTTCCAGGCCTCTCATCCGGTTTTTAAACCCAAAGCCTATTGTTGATCAAAAGCAATTTTTATTTCTTCATAACCTGTCTTTGCTGAAGTCCTCCAGTCCCCGCCTTTTCTTCCCTTGAATGCTGGAGTTCATCTTCTCTGATCCCCAATCACAGTGACTAGGCACGTTTTGAGAAAAATCACAGAAAAGGGAGGTCTGATAGTATTACAATTCATGTGGTCTCACCTAAGGTCTTGGCATTTTCTATTACTCTTTAATTTCTGTGGTTTGCTTTTCCTTTCATTTTTCACAATGACCATCGAGAACTTCCCGGATCCTTGTTTCAGTTTTCTTCCTCAATCCCAATCTCTCTAATTTTCTGGATATGACCTTGCCTTATCATTGAGAAAATTTCTTCCATCAGGACTGATTTTCCTTACCTTCCTATTTCTCTACGCATAAAGCACATCTGCCTTCATCCATTTGTATTGCTCCGTTCCTCAGGGCCCAGAGTATGAGATGCCACTCCCATTCTAAACTAATCCCTCCAACTCTGCCTTGTCTTCTAGCGTCCTCTGAAATTTTGGTTAGTTTCCCTCTTTCCTACTTTTAAAGCTCTCCATTTCCATTCATTCCCTTCAGCCAATAAATGTGCTCAGAACTCTGCTGCCTGAAAAAAAGCCTTGTTTCTCTTCACATCCTTCCACAGTTGCTATCAATGTCTCTCCTCACCTCTTAACAACTTTCTCTGAAGAATAGTCTACATTTGCTTTCTCCTGTTCCCTGCCTGTCATTCAGTCCTCAACCTTTTGCAATATGATTTCTACCCTCTGTTCTAATGGAAGTGATGTTATTATACATTCATCTTCTAATCGTTCCAAGACATGTTATTTTTGTCTCTAGAATACTTTCTGCTTTTTCTTTTTTTTTTTTTTTTTTTTACAATTAGTTTACTCCTTCAATCTTGAAATTCCCTTGGCTTTTATTATACCATACTCTTCATGATTTTCCTAATTTTTATCTAACTTAAATTTTATTTGCTAATAGGCTCCTTTCCTTCATCTTTTGTTGAACTGTTGTTGGAACCCAGATGATTTTAAGCTGTTCCCCTCTTTGCCCTTTAGACCTTCTCTAGATTGTCTAGTTTATTCTCATTAACTTGTGACTCCCAAAACCATGGCCTCTGAAGATCTCCTCCCTCAGCTTCAGACTGGAGTGTCCATGTGCTGGAAACATAGCTCCAATGCAACATCATTCAGCCACCTCACGTCTAGTTTCATTTCATCATGTCCAAAATCACGGTTATCATTTTTCCATGAAAATTATCACTACTACTCTGATTTTTTAGTTGTTCGATACCATTATAAGTAGAGTGACATCAAATAAACATTATCTTTGATTTTGCCATTTTTTAATCTATGATTACTGCAATTTTAAAAAATATTTCTTTTTTTTTTCTTTCTATTCATCCAGTACAGTTCTACTGCTAATCAAGCCCTCATAATCTGTTCCTCTGTATTAACTTCCTACTTGGTCTCTATGCTGGGCCTTTCCAATCTCTTTTCCATATCCACGAGCGTATTCTACTGACCCTAATTTAATCCCTCCATGATTCCCCAGAGCCTACAGGGGAAGTCTCTAGTTTCTTACCCTGATGCATAGACTGCTTCAGGCAGACCTCTCACCACTGCTTTCTTTACATTTTTTGCCATTCCTAATTTCTGGTAGTGTCTCCATCACATGTTTTTTTTCTTGCCCCTGTTCCTTTTCTTATGTCTCTCTTTCTGCTCCTTACCTATTCGGGCCCTGTACCTATTGCACCTAGTTATATAAAGCTTTTAGTGACTTCTCCTGGCTGTGTTAGGAGCCTCTCTTCTGTACTTCCCTAATATCCTGTACAAGTCTGTATTATTGAATTAACAGCAATAAATTATAATTATTTGCCCCACAAGATTCAGAGTTCCTAGAAAGCAGCCATGTATGTGAATTCATCTTCTAATTCCTAGTTACCACAAACTGCATACTCTACTTAGCAAATGTTGATTGAATTAATAAATTAATAAATAAGGACATGTAAGGAAATACAGATTAAATAATCTTAAGAATCTACCTAATATATTAATGCCTTGAAGCAATTGAATGTTTCAACAGTAGAACATTTACATAAAATATAGAATATTTAACTATGAGTAATTGATAGGTATTTACTTGTTCTTTATAAATGGTATAATATAGTTGATTCATATTGGATTCATAACATTTTAGAGACTATGTACTATCTTGAGGTAGACACATAAAAAGCATTAAGACAGGATTTTTTTAAAGTTTTTAAAATATAGGAAGTAGCCCCTTATGTGTATTATGAATTATTTAAGCTGTGAAAAACATGCTCTGTATATTTAAAAATTTATGTCAAAAGTATTTTGTTGAAACTGAATTATAAATGTCACACATTTTCAACTTTAATTACTGGTTTAAAGGAAATTTCATACGTTTGGTGAAAAAAAAAGAAATTATCAATGATTAGGATTTGGAAATATTCAAAACTAGAAAATATATAGAATGAATTACTAACCCTATAACAAATTAGTTTTAGAATCTACCCAGAAAACATATTGCTTTGATATCATGTGTCCTCTTCTCCCAAATGTTGGCTAAATTGCAGCAGCAGTGCAATGAAAATCATTTAAGATATAGGAATAATACAGTCACTGCTCATTATTTGCCTGTATTATGGTCTATAAAGTTGCTATGAACATTGAATTAGTGAATGCTGAACAATTGCTCCTAAAGGAAGTATAGTTAGGTTCTTGGGAGCTTCTGGTTACAACATTTTTGTCAGCTAATCAATACATAACTTTGTTGTGTATGTGTTTTTGTTTAAAAATACCTTGTTTCATATTTATTATTTATTCATTAACATTGAATTCAGAGTCAATAGCAGGATAACTCATGCCTGAACAAAGTTTATCTAACACATATTCTTCTCCATAAGTCACATCACAGCCCTCTTGCCTCATAAATACTAGACAGCACCTAAGCATTATGCTTAGGACCTTGTTAAACAACAACAAAAAATTACCAACAAACTTCTTAACTGCTTTGTGCACGTCTGTAAATGGCCAGGAAAATGGTAATATTAATTTTAGGTATGAGTAAATTTTAGCCAATAGACAAATTTGCAAATACAGAATCCACATATAATCAGGATCAACGATATTTTAAGATGTGTTTTTAGTTGCTCACATAGATTAACCACACATTTTGGATTATATTTATTTCACTGTTAACTTTATTCTGATTCTTAATAGTACAGTACTCTATAGTCTGTTCTGTGATAGGCTAATAAAAACCCATCATTGGGACTGTGAAATTAGGTTTTTCAATTAGTTCCTTTTTTTCCATCTTGTGGTTCCTCTTTCAGTTCCTTTCTCTCCTACTTCCCCTCACTAGATTGATCAGGAGATGCAGTTCTAATATTAAGTTTACTTTAGCTAAATATGGGATCTTGAACAATTTATTTGGCCAAGCTAGGTCTTATTTCCTCGTCATCATGATGATGATGTTGTTGTTGATAATCTCAAGGGTCTTTCTCAGCTTTAAATTTCTATGTCACTCTTTATAAGTGGATCTTGAAAAATTTAGACACTAAAACAAATTATACTAAAACAAAATGCATTTTAATAATTTAATCCATAAAAGACAAAAGTTTAGAATGCACAGATTAATAAAAGCTCCAGAATTCATTGTAATTTCTTCCTTAAAATACTAAAAATTTTATCTGAAAGAATATTATAAACTATTAAAGTATAAATTACCTAGATAAAAACTGCCATAACAAGTGTGCTTTATATACAAATGATAACCAGTTGACAATAAACCCAATAAAACTTTCTCTGTATAATACTTTCTAATTTGGTGTCATTGCTGAAAACAGATCTACCATTCACACATTGCTCTTCTCTCTCCCTCTCCGGCCACCCTCGCTACCACACACACATTGCCTTCCCTTTCACCCTCCCTCTCCTCCCCTTCTCCCTCTCTCAGTCTTCACTGGCCTCCTCACTCACAAACCAGAATCTCAGAAATAGCTCAGAGGTTTACTGTGGAAGAATAAATAAAGGAGAAATTGAAGGTGGGCTTTTAAAGTGAGAAATGATGAGAACTGTAAGAATCATCAGAACCCTATGAATGTGTAATGCCAGTGGGAAAACAAGAAAACAGATCTGAGAGATAATTCAGAGGTGCTGTTAAGATCAGTGACTGAATAAATATGTGATTATTTTTGTGTATTTTTTTCTTTTACTTTTTTCACCACCATCATCCCTATTATAATCAAGGCTTCATAGATGCGGGATTTTGGTTTTCTTGTTCACTATTGCATCCCTACAGCCTAGTTCAGTTTCTTGCACATAGTAGGTATTTCTTAAATATTTTACAAATAACTGCTCAGTGTGTGGGAAAACTAGTGGAGGAAATAAGCTGTCAGAAATTTTAAACGTGATCTCAAATTACCATCCATATATCCATCCATCAATAAACACTAACCACTAATCATTTTCACCGGGGAGATTTGCTTAAATACTTATTCAAAAAATGTATTTTAGTTAATGACAAATCTCTACATTAGTTAATAATGTGACAAGGCTGCAGAAATGGCTACATTGTTATATTTCTAGAAATTCCTATTCAGTTCGAAGAAGATAGTGATTCCATGGTGATGGATTATTCATTAACTAATGTGAACCCCATACTCTGAGAGTGGGACCAGCAAATTAGAGTGCATTCCAAAGAAGGCAACCAAAACAGAGACCCTGTGGTCGGAGGAGTGGTTCATTTGCTTCAAAAAGCATAGATACAGGCCAAAATATAGTACAGAGAGTCTGTAGCAGGATTCAAGAGACTGAATTCTAGATGCAGTTCCAACTAATTCTGTGGCAAGTCAGTTACCTTTTGGCATTACGTACCTCATCTATAAAAAAAAAAAAAACACTTAAGTTTTAGCTGTTCTGTAAGCTTTCTTTTAGGTCTACTACTATATTCGAGAATTTTAAAATTCAATATTATGTGTGAACATGAGAATTTGTCCTCAAAGAATGAAGAGCTATTTATATGTAAAATGATACAGGTTTAATGAGTTTTGTTTTAGAAGGTAGAATTAGTCCCAACAAGTAGGATTTGCAGATGGCGATTTCTGTGGATTCTAAGGGGTAACTTTTTAGCCATTTCATTAGTGCAATAAGAAAAAGCCTTATCATGCAAAGTAGTGATATTTTCATCACTGCCAAGGATATCAAGTAGGGAAATTATTCATCATGTTAGAGAATAGACTTAATAATACCTTTCAGCTCTAGGATTTTCTAGTTCTGATGTCTAAGGTAGTCCCAAAGCATATCCTCAAGCCCAGTATCCCAGCAAGCTTCTATGCTATTGTTTTGAATTGAATAAATGATTTCCTTCTATCATGAAATAAGGAGGGTGGGAAGAAGCATGGAGCATCGAAACTTCTTCTCTTTGATTCGCTCTATCACGTTCAGCAGGTTCAAGGTCAGCTGCCGCCATTAATGATTCCCGTATTCCCTCCTGATCAACGGACACTGGCTGCAGCTGCCCAGCAAGGATTCCTCCTCCCTCCAGGCTTCAGCTATAAGGCTGGATGTAGTAAGTACCGTTGATTTTTCATTTGGGAGTGGGTGGAGGGCACAGCTTTAAATTAGGCAATTTAATGTTACTGCCACACCAAGAAATGAGATCACCTATACAGCATTTTTATTTTAAAGAGAAAACACGCGGAATGTGTGGAAGAGTGTGTTCGTATTTAAAAGGGCTTAGATTAAGTCTATGCTTCTAAAGCTAATCTTTGTAATTCAGTTTCATAAGTTTTATTTCCAGTGTATCGTTAATGTCTGAATGTAATATGTGAGTTCATTTTATTTTTTCATAGATGACCTAGGAATATGCTTTTCAATACCTTTTTAACAGTGAGATAAACCCAAATTTCCTACTGTGAATCAGTTGGCCTTCTATTATTTGTCTCCTCCAAATATTTACAGCCTAAATTCTCACCAGTCTTTTTAGTTCTTAAACTGGACCATTCTTTTTCTTGACTCTGGACTTGCGTCCTCAGTATTCATGCTCCTTCATATTGTGAAGCTTTTCTAGCTCAGATTAGGGAGCGCTTGCCTGACCTGACCTGAGTTAGGTTCCTTTCTTGCTTCCTTTGGGTTCTGTATATTTTCTTTTTCACTTTAATTGTAAGCTTTCTGAAGGCAGTTGCTGATTCTGTCTTACTCATTGTTATGTCTCAACTTTTAGTACAACATTCAACATTTTTGAATGAATGAATGAAAGAATGAATACATAAGCAATATAGAAGACTTTTTTGAACTAAGTGATATACTAGGATAACTCTTTATATTGCTTATTAACTTTAGATGCCTGTGATTTCATCCCTTTTTCTTTTTCTTACCCAAATATAAAATGCACATTGTTAGTCCTAGGAAAAAATACATCATTTAAAAAATTATAATCATAATGCCAGCTGTATTCTGTAAGATAAAAATAATAACACATTCTAAAGAGGGGCTGGATTGGTAAGCTAGATATCTCCCAGAACATCTTTACCATGGCCAGAAGGAAAATAGTAAAAGCAAATTGATTGAAACATTTTTATTGATACAAATGAACACCACTAAAAAAATTAGTGAAATATTATTTTAGATAATGCTATAGAATATTGTTTTTAAATTCCAGTGCATTTTGGCTAATATGTATGTTAATAAATTGTGCCATTAACATCTTGTTGTGCTTTAGTATTTAATGCATTTAAGAAACTCTAGCATTACTAGAAATGAGTTCTACATTTTCTATTAGGTGATGTTTTAAACTCTCACATTGGGACTTTCAATTTTTATTATCTTTTTATACCCTTCTCTATATCATATTGAAGAAATGGGTTGTAATTTCTTAAATATACAAAGCCATTTGACAACCAGAAAGTGGTCTGAATTCAAGATGATAAAAATTCACATATGTGTGGTGCTTTGCTCTTTGAGGTTTTTACACTGCTTTTGCAGATCTTTCTCTTGACTTGCTTTCCTCTGTTTTAAAAAGGAATTCTCTCTCTGGACTCTTAATTTATTCGTTTAATTTCACTTTCCACATCATCCTGCCTTTGTAGGTTATCAATTCATCCACACTCATCAACTTTTTTTATAATTAAATACTATTTTTATTCTAAATAATTTGAATTGTAAGAATAACGTAAATTCTGTGAGTAGAACTTTAATTTTTATTGCTACACTAAATTCTGATTTTTAAATCATGAAAGGTTTTTGTTTTGTTTCTGTTTTCTTAAGGAATTACTGTTCACATTAAACACGTACCACAAATGTATTTTTAGTAACCTTGGTTACAAAAAAAAAAAATACACACTTTCTAAAATCATTAGTTGTCTTTGACTGCATCTGTAATATATACATACAGACTAGTTATATTTAAAAAAAAAAGTTTTTTAAAGCAATTGCAGAAGTAAGTCCCATTAGCAAATATTGTGCTGAAGAGAAAACCACATTGAGTATGAACAATAGCATAACTGTAGGCCTGGAAAAGGTCACAAACACCTCTACCTCACTCTCATTTGACAGAGTTGGCATACTAAATTTGTTCATTGTTCATACAATGTGGAATGGAGAATTTTTTCCATTTCCAAAATTGTTAGTATATTAACCATTTGGTATTCATACTTTCAGTGCTTAAACTTATAAATGATACCACTTCTTTTGTAACCTTGGAAATAAAATAGAAAAAAGGCTTTGCAGCTGCTGGCAAGTTTGAAACTGGCATCGTACCAGTTTCTAGAACTAAGCAGAAGCCAGTAGCAAAAGAAAGTGCCACCCTCCTTGACCCCTGGCATTTTGAGTCAGTTTGAATAAAGAACTGGGTGGAAGTGAAAAGTATTCCAGACGATGTCCTCTCTGATCACATTTCAGGAAAGGAGTAGAGGTAGGAGAAGAAATTGTGCCATTTCCGCTCTTTAGTGGGACTTCCTGATTTATTCCCCTAATAATTGTCAACCATTTGTGACTTTTCTAGTTGCCAATTATTTTAATTTATTACATTTTCTTCAATAAAAGGGACTGACCAATCCTTCTCAATTTCAATTTCAAGCAACTATGAAAGATACACTATTTGTTGCTATCAAAAACTCAGATACTTTTCATCAATCCATTCATAGAACATACTGGTGATAAATTTTCCTGTTTAGACTAGATGTCTTCATAATATGAAATACATTTTAAAATCTCTGGAACTAAACTAGAAACTTTAAATGCACTCAACAGGAAAAAAAATAAAAACACAGTTAAAGGAATCTAATCATTGTAAATTGAGTTAACATCTCCTGTTTCTGGAACAGAAGCTTTTAGTTAGACATAAAGATATTTTTTTCTTTAAGAAATATATAATAGCTGAAATGTGGTATGGAACAGAAACCCACAAAATGTGGTTGCTGAGCCTTTCTTGCCTGCTAGAGTGCACATCATTTAAGCAATATAAGAATAAATTAATAGCAGCACAGCCAGGCACATCAGAGAAAATTGACTAGACAGATAGAAAAGAAACTGTAAAAAATATTGCTGTCCATTCTTTTTCATGAGTATGTGGATCAGTTCACAAATGTTGATATAGTATTAGCAGAATCTCAGATTCTGTTTGGGCATTTGGTATTAATGAAATTAGGCATGAAACCACACTTCTTCTTAGTTATTGCTTTCCTTACTTATTAAAATCCTAAAAATACTTGAAAACTTCTGAGGAGTTGTAAATGATGTATATTTTTGAATGAAATCCTCTCTCTCTCTCTCTCTTTCTCTCTCTCTCTATATATAGTGTGTGTGAGAGAGAACTTGAAAATAATTATGTAAGAACACTGGTTTAAGCAGTCAGCATCATTCAGAGACCAGTTCATTCAGGGAAAGGAAAAAATTCGTTGAATAATCTATATTTTGAACATCTCAGTTCTATTAAAACTGTCAACTTAGTTGCTATATGTAAACAGATCCCAGATTTTATAACAAATAATTAGAATTCTCTATTCTAAATTATATTTGTGGATAACAGCTCATTTTAGTCAGAAAATAATTATAGCAGCCCTCTAAGTTTGAACAACTACATAACTAAAGTTGCAATTCTAAATTTATGAAATAACTGAGTGTACAAATGAATTGGTTCAAGTACACAGCGGATGGTTGAAGAGTCCAAGAACACAGTCCATTTGCCCCTGCTGGAAAGTCTGAGTAGTATCCTAAGTTATTTATCAAAGACTTCAACATGTGAGCTCTGAGGCTTGTGACAGATACATATTTTTGAAATAAATAAAAATGCCTTTGATAACTGTAGAACAGTTTTATGTTTTGGGAAAGATACTGCCTTTGCTCATTCTAGAGCAAATCCTACTTTACAAAAAAGTTGACTTTAAAGGAAAATAATTTTGAATGATCATGTTGGTGTCAGTGTAACATTTTATACTTGAGAGAGACTTTTGAGATAAGGTGGTTGATGGATAAAAGGTTAGTCAAAAACACTTTCTCTGACTTTCATTCCACGACTCTTTCTGTAGCACATGGCTTCTTTGCACTCCATGTTTAGGATCACTGCTGTTTCTTCAGAGTATATATTTTAGAGGTAGAAATTTAGAGGTGTAGGTGATTACCTTATTAATAGAAACTGCAGTCCTCTGCCCCTCTCTTTTTTATTTGTGTTTAAAGTTCCCAGTCAAATAATTGTAACTCCATTAGATGCTTTAGAAAATTTAACAGGAAAATATTTTATGTAGAAATTTAAAAACTATGCATGAATGGCAAAATCCAATAAAATAACACATTTTCTATATACAGTATAAAACAATTTAAAAAAGGGCTGGCTTGATAGTAAAAGAGTGGCTCAAATTATCAAACTTAATATGTAATATAGCTACAGATACAGAATATTTACGAAGTACACTTGGATATGTGCCTACTGCCATGGTTCTCAAACTGTGTGCCAAGGTTCCCAGGGTGCTATAGGTAATTCATAGGGGCACAGGATATTTTAAAAATTTAGAGAAAATACAGAGGCATCTATTGGATACTATGTGAACTATCACAGATAAGCTGTTTGGACTTTACTAAATAAAATTGAGTAGGTGAATATTTCCTTTGTTTTTAAGAATGCCCTGAAACAATTATTGAGCCATCAATGGTGCCTTAATCAAAGAAAATTTGGAAAATTTTGGCCTAGAGTATATTTGTTTTAAAATTACCGTGATTATTTTTTAAGCTGGATGTTATTATTGTTCACCTATTATACTGCTAAGTACAGAACAGAATAACAAAGTTTATTTTCCACTTAACAGTGCTATATACTATATTATGAAGATAACCAATTATTTGTCTATACCAATTGATTCCTTTGTCAATATGATTTCAGGCATTCAATATTTGGTCTATTTGTTTCGATTTAATTAATGCGATCTCAAATAGGCAACTACAAATGGAGAGGTACTTTGAAGGAGAGAGCCTGTACTTGGGATCAGATTTTAGCTCATTATGATGCTTTGATTGTCTTAATGCAAGTTACTAAGCTTCAGTTTCCTCATTTGTACAACAGTGTAATAAGATCCATTTTACTGAATTATTACAAAGATCAAACAAGATTACATAAGAATTGGTGCCTGACATAGTGCCTGTCTTATTAGGTTACTTCTAAGTGATAAAAACTGAGATAATACAGTACAAGCAAAATATAGATCCTGTTTCAGAAAGAAAAAAGGATTTTAAAACCACACCTAGCATTTGATTATATTTCATCACTCACTGTCTTTGAGTGAGGATCGAACTCACTCTGCCATACATGAATGAGGCTTCCTCTGACTGAGGAAAATAACTGTTTACAGAAAAGTGGCAGAGTGCTGATGAAAACATTGGTTTAATACAACCTTAGCCTTACCTGTTTTTATCATAATCACCAAGTTTTAAACTTTTTTTTTTTTTTTTTTTTTTTTTTGAGATAGTCTCACTGTCACCCAGACTGGACTGCAGTGGTGTGATCTCAGTTCACTGCAACCTCCACCTCCCGGTTCAAGAGATTCCCCTGCCTCAGCCTCCCGAATAGCTGGGATTACAGGCATGCACCACCACACCCAGCTAATTTTTGTATTTTTAGTAGAGATGGCATTTTGCTATGTTCTCCAGGCTGGTCTTAAACTCCTGACCTCAGATGATCCACCCACTTCAGCCTCTCAAAGTGCTGAGATCAGATCACAGTCATGAGCCATCGCGACTGGCCAGTTTTAAACTTTTTCTGTTATTGTTTTTTACTTTTCCTCTTATCAGAGTTCATGTTGGAAAAGGTCATATGAGTTTTAGAAAATGTATTTAGTCACTTTTTTGGCTGTATAAAACTAGAAATATACACACATACTCATTCTGCATTTTAACACATTGATTAATTTTTCAGAAATGTGCTAAATAGAATAGCCATATAAAGATACTGATTGAAATATTTAATTGCCTTATGAGATTAGCTTAAATAAACAGAAGTCGATGAGCCAAGCTTAATAAACTTAAAATATGCTATATTTATTCTTCATCAGTTTTCTGAACAGTATTTCCATTTCCAATAAAAAGGGAAACTCTCAGTTAATTAGTTCCTCATACACCACAATAAAATTAATGTTTAGGAGTTAAATACCATGAACTTCCTCAGGCATGTTTGCTGATGTGTTCGTGTTTTTAGTTAATGTCACATGTTTCGTTGTTTAATGGGAGTATCATGTGGGTTCCATTATCTCTCTCTCATGCAAAGGGGCCATGTGTCTGGTATTTTAGGAGACTGCATGCTACTTTCTGATTTAACTGTATCAGCTATGTCAGAAGACATACAGGTTATTGACAGTGAGTGATGAAACAGTCACCAAATTGCAAGCTAAAAACCATTGACATGGTACGTTTTTATTAAACTGACAAAATAGGAAATGTGTTGTCAAGATCACATACAGTAGGCTCTTTGTAAATAAGCCGAGAGAAGAGGATATAATCATGTCTTTAGGCTTCTGTTTTTTGTTTGTTTGTTGAGATGAAGTCTTGCTCTGTCACTCTGGTTGAAGTGCAGAGTGGCATGATCTTGGCTCACTGCAATCTCCACCTCTTGGGTTCAAGGGATTCTCCTGCCCTAGCCTCCAAAGTAGCTTTGATTACAGGCATCTGCCACCACGCCTGGCTAAGTTTTTTAAATTTTTAGTAGACACAGGGTTTCGCCATGTGGGCCAGGCTGCTTTCAAACTTCTGATCTCAAGTGATCCACCCACTTTGGCCTCCCAAAATGTTAGGATTACAAACGTGAGCCGCCACGCCCAGCCGTCTTCTGTGTTTTGTGTATTAGAATTATTGTGACCAGCTCTTACCTTCTCCTCAGCCCTCCCAAAAGTTTATAAACTAATGACTTTGGGAGATCCTGATTTAGTTGTAAAGCTTTGTAAATGTTTATATTTGTAAAGTATTGTTTTGGTACCTGAATGGCCAATCATTTACATTCCCTTTTGAGGTAGTTATATTAGTGGTTTTAAAATATGAAATGATTGAAAAATAAAGAGAACTGGGTTCAAAAATGTATACAACATTCCATAATTATGTGGTGACAGTCATCCACTTCTCACGAGAGAAGTGTTTCTAGGTCGTTAAAATGTATCTTTTGATAGAACAAGGGGGTGATATTATTTCCTTAGTATTACTGAAAAAGGGAGATGTCTTTGTTGTGGCAGTCACAGTATTATAACTTGACATAAAAATAATAGCTTATACTGTACTTTAATGTTTATTAAATATTGCCACATAATTGATTTTAATGATCATAACTCTGTGAGATGATAACTGATCTATATCAGTAACCAGCATTTAATCCAACTTCCTCTCCACCCCAACATATGCACGCTGCCACCACCAAAATACATACACACAAACAAAAAAGCAAAGACTCTTTCTTTGATAAATTTCTCAGAGTTTATTATGCCGTAACTATAGCTTTTCTTTCAACTATAGCTTTTTTTTCAATGTCGTTTGCTTTTTAACAGTTAAGAATGTAAGAGCGTCATTCAGTTTAAACCTAAAGCCCATTCAGCTCAGTATTCTCTTTTTGACATAATATTTCTCCTTGACAATGTATATACATGAAATAGAAAGAGTGGCTAATGGCACTCTGTGCTGTCAGCCAAAAGGCTTCCAAATATGGTGTTACCATATGAATTTGTCATAGCTTAGCCTAACTCTTCGACTTTTAAATTTTTGTTTTTTGTTGCCACTGCAAGAATGAAATTTCATCTCAGTAACAGGCTAAGTTCATCAACCTGAAGTGTAAACCCAGGAGAACTATATATTATTGTATCTGGATAAACGTAACTGTTCGTGATACTGTACAATGGTAATCTCCAGTAAACATGTTCTAAAAGACCACTAGAAGGCGAACTTATAATATTGATTGGAAAATATGGAAGAAGAAAAATATTTAATAAAACAAGCTAAGATAACATTTTGTTTCAAACTCTACAATAGATATATATTTTTCATAAGGACTGAAAAATTCATGATCTTGGACTGTTATGTGGAATAGGATGCTGCATCAATTTGGCTACAGGTTTAGCTGCTATGAAAGGCCAAAATAATACTAGCTTAAATATGATAAAATTGTATTTTTTACTTGCGTAATAATCTAAGTATTGTTTATATGGTAATTCCGTGATATCCAGTCTCAGGCTTGCTCTCTTACTGATTATCCTGCTTTCCACAAATTGTGGCTTACATCTTCTGGTCTTAGATATCTTATCCAGCTGCCATTTCCATATTCTAGCCAATGAAAAGAGAAAAGTCAGGTGAGAAAGAACTATAGCAACTTTTTAGACGGTACTATTTCAATAATAATTGATTTTGGCTCTATTTTCAAAGAATATACTTAAACTTTTCTTAAATCTGTTTATATAGTCAGCACCCTTCACATCTTTTTCTAATATATTAAAGGTAGCACTTGCTGATTGCAGAAACCTCCAATATGGAGAATTACAGAAAACAAACTAAAAGTTATCAGCCTACACTCACACACTCCTATAATCCCACTACCCAGACGTAATTACCATTAATTTTGTACTTGTATTTCCAGAGCTAAGTATACCTATAAATAAGAATCCATTATATATGCATGTATAAAATATTTAGATATAGATATGTAATATGTAGCAAAATAGCCTCTCTGTGTATTGTAATATGCATAATATGATACATATACTATATATGTATACTGTATATACATATACTACATTTATGATATGCACTGTATAATATATAACGTATGTGAGGATATATGCTATATAGACTACAAAGTACTTACATGTATGAAAAATTCATTATAGATATCTTCTTTCTCCATACATGCAGACCTAAATTATTGTATAACATATTTCCTTATGATGTGTGCATTATATTTTATTTGGTTTCCCCACTAATGGACATTTAAGTATGTCTACAGCATTTACAGTTTCAAACCATGCTACAATGAATATTTTTGTATGCACATATTGCCCCAAATGAATTTTTCATATAACCAGTTCCATTTCTAGTATGTGATATTTTACTTTAGTTTGTTTCTTTCTGAACATTTTGCACCTGAGTGTTTGCCTCTAAATTCTAGTGCTTTCCGAGTTTGTTAATGAAGAATTTAAAACTTCCAAAATGGAGTGGCCCAAGTTATCTATGAATTAGCATTCATAAAACTTGTAATTGGAAACTAATTGTCTGGCTTTAATAAATTCTATCCTTAAAAAAAAAGTCAATGAAACAAGGGATCAGAAAACCTTAGTAATCGTAGTCCCATTTCATATATTCTGTGCCCTTTGGCAAGTCATCTTCCTTTCTGTGTTTTAGCTTTTTCATCCTTCAGGCAGCCACAGTAATGTCTGCTCTATGTACTTCATAAGGAGATTGTAAAATTTAAATGGGATGTATATGTGTTTCTAAAGAAGTCAAATTATTGTATAAATGTAAGATATCATTATTCATTAAACATATACTCCTATTTTGAAAAGTATTGAATATGTCATAATTGTAAGGATTTCTGGAGTTTTTCTATTCTAGGTAACTATGCCTTTGACCATTCAAGACATTTATATTATGGGTTTTTTTTTTCATTTCCATTCACCTTAATGACAACATTTATTAACTTCTAGAGGTTAAACATTTATTATTTTAGTAGAAATCTCTAGACCAGCAATCATCCCAAATGTGTATCACATAGGCTTACCATTATCAAGATTTAGGAAGCTTCCTGTTCTCACCTGCGAACTTCAGACCCTGGATACACTCAAGGAGGTATATGATGTCAGTCAAAAGCCCTACTAAGAGAGAAAAGTAGAATGACTATCGAGGGTGTCAATAAATTAAATGGTTGCTATGCCTTAATATTAAAAGTAGGAAATAAAAGAGAAATTGCATTTAATTTGGTCTTAAGTGGCTTATGTGAATGCCCCTCTTCCAAATTTCCAATACTTGAAACATTTTGGATGAATTTTCTCTGGATCATTCATTTATTTATAGGACACAGAGGCAAAATGTCAACATAGTATTCTAAGATAGAGCTGGATGTAAAAGCAGTTCCTTAATTAATGATTCTTGTTAAGCAGCTTAAAATGAGTTATTGTGCAATACCTTAAATGATGCCTTAGCAGTCAGGCGGGAATATAGAAGGAAAAGCAGACATTTTTGATTCATTGTCACCTTTTCAGGGATACTCAGAATTCTTAGATAATTAATCCAAGAATTTTTATTGTTAATCACATTCTCCAATTAATGGGCAAGGAGATGAAGAACAATGCTGTATTTTTTACATGCAAAAAGGTCTTCCCATTCTGAGAGGTGGTTCTTAAATAGTTCATAAATTAATCGTTCTAAACTAGCCGACTAGGTAACTATTAAATTAAGTAGGATAAAGTTTTCATTTGCTATGCTACATTAAGAAGTCATAAAAATATATTTTATTTTAAAAAATCTCTTATTGAAAATAGCCTGTGACAAAGCAGTTAAGAACTAACAATTACCTTATAATATCTTATTTTAAAATATATAGTCAAACAAGAGCAAATTTATTAATTTAACTTGCTCAAATATAATTTGTATGAAATATTCATTACTTATTCTATGAAATTTAATACAAAATATTAGCATTTCTCATAAAAAGTTTCAAACGTTAAAGTCATATTATACTATTCTAGCAAATCCAAAAAGGCTTTAAGATTTTCTGCCTTTAGAAACTCCTTCACCTTTACTTGTCTGAAGCATATCAGTTGTTCTTCGTTGCTCAAGATGCTGTAGGAGAATTCGTTATAAATGTAACTACTTAAAATGAGGGAAAAAGTATAGCTGAGCTTTTTGCCATAAGGAAATGAATTTCATCTTGGTTGGATTTAAGAAAATATAAAATGATAGGAAACAAGCACAATGAAGATTGCTTTTGTTTTTATTATATATTTATATGTAACATCTTCTTTTCTAGTAGATACCATGACCAAGCTCAGGTGCTTTAATGAAATCATAATAAAAAATTCTTGTGGGTGAACAGAAATCATTTTAAGGCTTTGGAAGTGCATATTACTTACTTTTCATACCCAAGAGGATAAAAGTTTTTATAAAATCAAAATTGGCAAAAGAGATAAATTATGGAACATTATAATAGAATTATTACTACAGAAAAATATCTTACAAGAGATTATTTTATTCTTTAACTACCTTTTCTGGGTCCTGATTTTCTCCTACCCCTAAATTCTAGGCCTCTCTGTTCCCTTTCATTATCTATTCTTCCTTTTAACATTTGCAACCGAACATAGTATTTGTTTGAATTAAACCGTGTGCAAAACAACTAATTTGTTACTTATTTGTATAATTATTGTCTTATAATCTGTTTTTTAAATCTTAAGCTTTTGATATGCCAACAGTTATCTCTTGTGTTTGATATTTGTTAATTTCTTAAGTGAATTCTTCCTTCATTTATTCAATGAATAAACATTTTAATAGCCTTAAGTGTCTCAGGCATTATGCTAGGGACAGGGGATTTAAAAATGAGTAAAACACAATTCCTCCCTTTAGGATGCTAGTAGTCTAGCTGGGGAGAATGGGATTGCCATGGTCTGAATGTTTATTTTCCCCCAAAATTGCTATGTGGAAATCCTCACGTTCAAGTTAATAGGAGGTGGGTCTTTTGAGGAAGTGATTAGGTCATGAGGGCAAAGTCCTTATAGGAGTGACCCCAGAGAGCTGCCTTGTTTCCTCTGCAATGTGAGGACACAGAAAGAACATACCATTTATTAATCAAAAAATGGGCCTTCATTAGACATGGAATTTGCTGGTGGCCTTATTTGGGCTTCCCAGCCTCCAGAAGTGTGAGAAACAAATGTTTGTTGTTTATAAGCTATCCAGTTTATGCTATTTTGTTGTATCTGCCCAAACAGACAAATTAAGGATATAAGCAGTTGTAATATGAGAGATTTGCATCATATTTTAAGAGAAGTTTTAGGAAAAATTTACTTTAAATCCAAGAGTATTGAATTATCAGGGAAGGATTCTTAGTGTGAGGGGTCTCAAATCAACCTAAAGGATAAAGGCAGCTATATAATTGAAGAAGTAATTGGGGTGAAGGGATACACACAGACTATTCCAAGCAGAAAAAAAGCCTAAAGACCAGAAAGCAAGAGATAAAATAGGATGGACATGGACCTATAAACAGTTTAATGTTAAGAATAATGTATATGCAAAAAACTAGCCAGGCATGGTGGCACACACCTGTAGTCCCAGCTGCTCAGGAGGCTGAGGCAGGAGAATCACTTGAACCCAGGAGGTAGAGGTTGCAGTGAGCTGAGACCATGCCACTGCATTCCAGCCTGGCAACAGAGTGAGACTCCATCTAAAAACAAAGGAAAAAAAAAACCAATAATGTATCTCGTAGGAAGCGACAATTGAGTAGTACTTTGAGGATATGAGACCAATTCAGGGAAATATGCATAGACATATATGCTACAGGAGCCAGAAAACCACTGAAGGGCCATCCATCTATCTATCTGTATATCCATCCATCCATCCATCCATCTATATCCATTCATCCATCCATATATCCATGTGAAGGCATGCTTTTCTTATTCATTGTCAAGTTTTCAGCCCCTAACACATAATTATATAATTAATAAATCCTTATTTACTTTAAATACAAGGAATGAATGCTATTGATTGCCTGTATTGAATGCTACTGGAAACTAGATAGAGAATTAATTTCTTCAGCAGAAAACTAGAGCCTGGGAGACTGAACGAGAGGCTGTTATAGTAGAAAGAAATGTAAACCTGGGCATTTAAAGGAAAAGATCTTCATGATTTATTGGCCACGGAGGGTAAAAGGGATGAAGAAATCAAGGTTACTTTCATATTTATAGTCTGGGTGACTGAGTGTCACTAAGTGATATAAGAATACAAGGAGTAGAAGCAGGTTTTGGAAGAAAGATGATAAATTACATTTTGTACATGCGAAGATTGAGCTTATTGTGGGACAGCTAGGGAGACTTGCTCAAAAAACCAGTAGGAGAGATCTAGGCTACAGTCACTGATTTGGAATGTATTAGTTTGTGTATGGTTGTTGAACCATGAGATTGGATAAGATCATTCAGATAAAGTGAATAGAAGGAGAAAAACCAAGTGCCAAGGATTAGACCCCAAGGAGTACCAATATTTAAGGGATAGATGAAGGAAGGTAGAACAGCCTGCTGCAGAAACAAATAATAGTCGTCATGAACAAGGTGTAAGGAGAACCAGGACAGCTGTTTTAAGAAAAGCCAAGAGAGTATATATAATTAGAGAAGAAGAGAATCATGAACAGAGTCAGCTGTTGCAGATATATGTTCACTAAAATTTGGCAATTCAGAGGTCATTAGTAAATTTATAAAGCATTTCCCCAAAAATATATGGACTGAGAACTAAAGCATAGGAGAAGGATTTAAGATTTCACTAGTTTTTAACAATTTAGGTGAGAGAAAATAGAAAGTGGTTTTAGGAGGTGTTTTATAGTCTAGATAGTTCATTGCTTTTTAGGATACGAGGTAATTGTGCATATATTTAAAGACATAATTATGTACAGTTTCCTTACTTTGGTATTTGAGATCATCGATAGACTGTAATCAGCCTTCTAAATAATGTTTACTGCTAGATGAAATTGGTTCTACTACAGGCTAGTTCATGAAGAATTTTGCTTCCTCATTTCTTTGATCCTGTTGTACTTCTTACTTTGGGGCTCATTTTTTTTTTTTTTAGTTGAGCATCTACTGTATGCTAGGCATTTCATCTCATAGACTTCTCTTATCTTTTCTACCCTGTATTTTATATTCAAGGCCTAACTCAATCTTAGCCCCTCCACTGATTCTTTCCCCAGTGATCCAACTTGTATACATTTTTTTCTCTGGTAATTACTGCATATATTCATTTGACTCCATTGTATAGTTTTGATTCATTTTGCTTTCCATATTTATGTGTCTTACTTTCATAACTGAAAGTGTCTTGAAGACAAGGATTGTACCTTTTAGTGTTCTGTGTTCTCCACATAGTAAAAGTTTGATACATGTTAATTGAATGGAAATTAGGTGAATATAGAATATATTTTTCAGAATGAAAAATTGAAGTGTACATTTACGTAATGCTTTAAAAGAAGTCTGTGTGTTCTAAAATTTAATGTTTTCCTTATTAAAATAGTAATGACAGGACCTGGATAGTTCAGTCGGTAGAGCATGAGACTCTTAAAATAGTAATGACTCTAGTAATGATTAACCTTGGGATGATCCTGGGCAGTTTAAAAAATATTATAGAATGAGAATAATTTATACCCTAATGAGTTGTTGTGAAGATTAAAAGTAATTTTACACATTTATATATATTTATGTCTACATGGATATATGTATATGTATATGCATATGTAAAATATTTCCAAAGAGTGCCAAAAGTCAACAAATAATGGCTTCCCTCATTTCAAATCAGTGGGAGAACAAGTAATTATTCAAAAAGCATGTTGGAATAATTAAATATTAGGAGAAACAATATTTCTTTCTTAAATCATATACCAAAATAAAACTTCAACCGTTAAAAAAATTTTTTTTCTCACATATTTTCTTTTCTCTTTTACTTCATCCAATCAGTTATCAAGTATTTCTCCCAAAGCTATTCTCTGCTCTCCACTGATTTACTGCAGTAGTTTTTAACATGTCTTTCTCCAGTCTCTCCCTCTTCCAGTCGATCTGTGCCTTGCCACAAAACTGATATATCTGGAACACAAATAATAGCAAAAAATATTACTTTCCTGCTTAAAACCTTTCAATGACTTAACATTGCCTTCAAAGGAAAACATAGGGCTCTTCAAGATATGAGCTCTACTTGCTTCTTTAGCTGGATAGTTCACCATTCCCTTTCTGCATCAGAAACATTGGGGATAATGAAAATATCCCTGGATATAGGGGTAAATATCAGAGAGTTGTTATCGTTAGCCCTATGAATAGCAGGGGGCTCCCGCAAGCAGAAGGCACCCACCAATTTCTCTGTCAGCCCATGACATCAAAGAAAGCAACACGAGATGAAAGAAAGTTTTCTTCCAAAGTTCCATCCACAGTGTGCTTATTAACTTCATTTTGTCCTAGGCTTCTATAAAGCCTCCACCTGGAAATGAGAGTGGTAAGAACAGAGTACTTTCAGTACCAATCTGAGGTGGTTTTTAATAAGAGCAATCCTTTTTGCACTAAAAGGTGCACGCTTGCTGTTGACTCTCTGACATTTATAATACATGGAAAGGAGGTGGTAAAATGATCCTGAAGTATAATTTGGTAGTGAAAGTGGCCATCTTGTAAGAGACATTTCAACAAATACAATTCCTTGACTGTCGAGTCTCTTTCAGGTTGAGTTCTTTCTTTCAGGTTTCCAGAATACCTTTTATACTCTTCTACTTTGTTTATTATGTATTTGGATTAGTTTACATGGTGAATTCTCCTCACTTGATTCAGACTGGGACAGGGATTGTATGTGTGTATGTCAGAGAAGGGGTTAATTTTCATATTTCCCAGCACCTGGAGAAGGCAATCTGATATTTGTCAAGAAGGCCAAACAAAAACAAACCAAAAAATATGAAAGGCTACTAAAGGAATGAGTCTCCACATTCCAGTAGAGATAATACCATAAAACTTTTCAGAACTTTTGTATCAGTTCAGTAGATGAAAGAGTGTGTGTTGTTGACTCTTGTTAAAACCACATCTGCATTTCACATTTTTCTTCATCCTAAATAATCTTGTTGGAAAAATTGTTTTTCTTAGGCTATGTTAGATAATATAGAAGTGAATTCTTCATAGTATGACTGGAGATAATTAACCTCTAAATATTCATAGCTTTAATCATGATGCAATTGAATGCTTGTTAAAGAGTTAATACTAGCTATATCATTTGTGTCAATAGATAGTGTGAGCTACATTGTATTCTGAAAACAGTAGACTGACATGCCTCCGTATTCTTTTTAGCTTTTTGAAAAATTTTAGTTTTGAGCTAGAATTTTCCACTTGGTCTTGAAATAAGAAGCAAATTAATTTTGGAAAGCCTTAGGGAAAAATTGTTCAAATGGTTAAAACCTAGGGAAGAGTAGAAGAAATTACTTTTAACTAGTTGAAAGTCAATTTGCATATCTAACACATGGTTGAACTTTAAAAGTCTAAGTTTTCCATTATCTGATTTTTTACTAAGTATGTACCTCATGAGGTATTTACAAAATAAACCTGTTGTAATTTTTTTTAGTACAGTTAATTGAGGAATGGCACAAATAGATGACAGTATTTACTTCAATAAAATCTTTTTTTCATTTTACAGCAGCTTATGTATTTTCCCTTTGCCATTAAGAATGCCCCCAGACCTTGTTTGTGAAGCTTTATAGATTCTATGTCCACTGTAGAACACTGACAAATCCATGTAATATTTTTGAATTTTTTAAATTGAGAGTTAAATTGCTGTATTGGAAATTTTCACAGGTATTTGTTTTGTATTTATTTTGTTGTAACTTGGAGCATACTTCAGCCAAATTAGTTCTTGATAATCTTGGCTCGACAAAATGGTAACAAGGTAGAAATATACTTTAAGTTAATTGTATTTATGTGTTAGCTGAACATTGGTGAAATAGCGTAGTGCTATTGGACACAATCCTTTTGAAATTCATTGACATATTGGTTATATTTGTATATTTGAAACTATATACGAATAAAGATATATAATAACTGTAGTAGTCATTTAAATCCCTGCTGCCAATCTTTGTTTTTCCAATTAACTTAAATATCAAATACATTGACATATGGCCATATATGGCAAAGATATCACATGAGTTTGTTATGGCTGCTATAACAAAATATCACAGACTGAGTGGCTTGAACAACAGAAACTTATTTTTTCACAGCTCTGTATGCTACATAGCTGAGATCAGAGTGTTGGATGGGTAGATGACCACCTTCTCTCTATGCCCACACCTGGTCATGCCAGAGTCTATTTTGTTTGTGTCCTAATCTGTTATGCTTATAAGGACACCAAACATATTTTATTAAGTCACATGCATATGACTTAATTTTATCTTAAATTACCTCTTTAAAGGTTCTGTTTCCAAAAGTATTCACATTCTGAGGTACTACGAGTAACAACTTAAGCATATCAATTTGTAGGCAGACATAATTCAACCCACAACAAATATAAAAATTATTTAGTTTATATAAATGTTCACATACAGGCATACCTCATTTTATTGTGCTCTACTTTAGTGTGTTTCACACAGTCTGCATTTTTTACGAATTAAAGGTTTATAGCAATTCTGCAAAGAGCAAGTCTATCAGCACCATTTTTCTGGCAGCATGTGCTCACTTCATGTCTCTGTCAAATTTTGATGATTTTTGCAATATTTCAGTCTCGAATATTTTTAGATGTTATGGTGATCTGTGATCAGTGATCTTTGCTATTATAATTGTAATTGTTTTGGGGTGCCATAAACTGTACCCACATAAGATGGGAAACTTGGCTGAGCGCGGTGGCTCCCGCCTGTAATCCCAGCACTTTGGGAGGCTGAGGCAGGCGAATCACGAGGTCAAGAGATCGAGACCATCCTGGCCAACATGGTGAAACCCTGTCTCTACTAAAAAAAACACACACAAAAATTAGCTGGGCATGGTGGGTCACGCCTATAGTCCCAGCTACTTGGGAGGCTGAGGCAGGAGAATTGCTTGAATCCAGGAGGTGGAGGTTGCAGTGAGCCAAGATTGCACCACTGCACTCCAGCCTGGCGCCTGGCGACAGAGCAAGACTCTGTCTCAAAAAAAAAAAAGATAGGAAACTTAAAAAATGTGTGTGTTCTGACTGCTTCACCAACTGGTCATTCTCCTCTCTTCCTTCCTTTCCTTGGGCCTCCCAATTTTCTGAGACAAAATCATACTGAAATTAGGCCAGTTAATAACCCAACAATGGCAACTAAGTGTTCAAGTGAAAAGAAGAGTCCCACATCCATCACTTTAAATAGGAAGCTAGAAATGACTAAGCTTGTTGAAGAAGGTGTGTCAAAAGTTGGTGTAGGCTGAAAGCTAGACCTCTTGTACCAGACAGACAAGTTGCAAATGCAAAGGAAAAGTTCTTGAAGGAAATTAAAAGTGCTATGCCAGTGAACACACAGATAATAAGAAAGTGAAACAGCCTTATTGTTGAGTTGCAGAAAGTTTGAGTAGTTGCGATAGATCAAACCAGCCACAACATTCACTTAAGCCAAAGCCTAATCCAGAGCGAAGACCTATAACTCTCTAGATAAGAAAGCTGCAGAAGAAAAGTTTGATATTAGGGAGATTGGTTCAGAAAGCCATCTACTTAACATAAAAGTGCAAGATGAAGCAGCAAGTGCGGATGTAGAGGTTGCAGCAAGTTATCCAGAAGATTTGGCTAAGGTCATTGATGCAAAAGTGGCTACACTAACCAACAGATTTTCAATTTAGGTAAAACAGCCTTCTACTGGTAGAAGATGCCATCCAGGACTTTCATAACTAGAGAGGACAGGTCAACACCTGGCTTCAAACGACAAGCCTGACTCTTAGGAACCAAAGTTCATTTACCATTTTGAAAATCTTAGGGCTTTTAATAATTAAGCTAAGTCTACCTTGCCTGTGCTCTATAAATGGAACAGCAAAAGCCTAAATGACAGGACATCTGTTTACAGCTTAATTTACTGAATATTTTAAGCCCACTAGTGAGACCTACTGCTCAGAAAAAAAGATTTCTTTCAAAATATTACTGCTCATTGACAGTTGCACCTAGTCACCCAGGAACTCTGATGGAGATGTACAAGGAGATGGATCTTGTTTTCATGCCTGCTAAAACAACATTTGTTCTACAGCCAGTGAGTCAAGGAGTAATATCACTGCCATAGTGATTCCTCTAATGGATCTGGAAAAAGTAAATATCGAAAATTTTCTAGAAAAGATTTACAATTATTATAAATGCTAATAAGAATAACTTACAATTATAAATGCCATGATTGATGGGAGGAGGTCAAAATACCAACATTAACAGGATTTGAAAGAATTTAACCCTCTTAGATGATGACTCTGAGGGGCTCAAGACATCAGTGGAGGAAATAATTGCAGATGTGATGGAAATAACAGAACTAGAAATAGAAATGGAGCTTGAAGAGGTGACGGAATTGCTGCAATCTCATGATAAAACTTGAATGAATGAGGAGTTTCTTCTTATGAATGAGCAAAGAAAATGGTTTCTTGAAATGAATTCTATTACTGGTGAAGATTATGTTAGCATTATTAAAATGACAACAAAGGATTGAGAACATTAAATAAACTTAGTTGATAAGCAGTGGCAGGGTTTGATAGAAGTTCTACTGTAAATAAAGAAGAGTGAAGTAGATAAAGAACATTATACCTCACGCCTATAATCTCAGCACTTTGGGAGGCCGAGGCGGTGGATTGCTTGAGGCCAGGAGTTCAAGTCCAACCTGGTCAATATACAAAACCCTGTCTCTACAAAATATTAGCTGGTTGTGGTGGTGTAGGCATGTGGTCTAAGCTACCTAAGAGGCTGAGGTGAGGAGACTGCCTGAGCCCTGGAATTCAAGGCTGCAGTGAGTAATGTTTGTGCCACTGCACTCTAGCACTCCGCCCTGGGTGACAGAGTCAGACCCTGTCTCAAACAAAAACAAAAAAAAATAAATAAGACAAAGAAGAGGAGAAAAGAAAACAAAGGAATTCCCATTCCCACAGTCACCCTAACCCCTTCAACAGTCATCATCCTGATCAGTCAGCAGCCACCAACATCAAGCAAGACCTTTAACCAGCAAAAAGATTACAACTCACTGAAGGCTCAAATGATAGCATTTTTTAGCAATAAAGTATTTTTTGATTAAGGTATGTATATTGTTTTTTTTTAGACATAATGCTATTGCACACTTAATGAACTATAGTTTTGTCTGAACATGACTTTTATATGTACCGTGAAACAAAAACAGTGTGCAAAACTTGCTTTATTGTGATACTTGCTTTATTGCGGTGGTTGGAACCAAACCTACAATATCTCCAAGGTATTCCTGTGTATACATATATTTACACACATATAATATGGCATGAGTAAAACATAATGGCCATTTATATATATATGCATATCCAGAGGAAAGATAATTTATGTTAATTTCATTAATACACATTAATTTAGGAAATAAAAAGATTCTAACATATGCATATTTTTTTAATTTAATGAAATAATCTGTATTGTAAGTAATGAGCTTTAAATGTACATATAATTTGATATTAATAATTAGATGCTAGTAGGGCAAAAGTATCCAAAACATCTGCAGGTGTTTTGTTAAATTTAGGAGCTAAACAAATTTAGGAATACGTCTTTTGTCTCTAGGATGGAGAACCAAGTGATCTTTAATACTTCCTACACTTAACCTCTTTAATGGTGCTTCTTAAAACTTCATTTCTTTTCCATTGCCTTTTCATATCCAGATCTCAAGACTGGAGTGTAAAAGGTTTCCCAACTCCTGTCTTCAATCTCTTCTCTCTCTACTTTATTCTATCACCTGTTATTTAAATTGTTTTTTTTCTACATTCCTTTAGCATGTCATACTCCTGCTTTGATGCATTTCACCCTACCTGAAAGATCTCTCCTCCACTTCACCTGCAAGTTTTCAAGGCCAAGCTCACTATCATTTTCATCTTTATTCTCTTAAGATTGAAGCCTGGATTAGTTCTCCCTTACCTCCTATAACGCCTACTGACGATTGTCAATACTACTCAAATAAGCACTTAATTAGAAAAGATAGAAATGTAGTAAATGCAAACCAAGTTTTGTTTTGTCTCACACAGCACCCAGCAGAATTCTGTTCATGATAAATGTCAAAGTGCTTATTAACTGGTTAATTTACAACAGGGAAAATAAATAATACAAAATGAATTTTCACTGTGAAGAATACCACAGCCTCTACAATTTTGCTTTTGTTAATTTTAAGATTATGTATACTAAGTTAGGAATACAAATGAATTATGTAGTTTTAAGCATTTAAATTGTCAATTCTAATGGTTATACTATAATAGTATTTGCAGTTTTAACTGGTTTGCATGAATTTAGCTTTTAAATATTTAAATGTCGCTTTATGAAATCTGATAGTGTTTTGAAGATTAAATGCTAAAAATATGAAATGATAAAGCACTATCATGTAATATCAGTTGTCCCTTTTCTCTCCTGTATCATAGGTTTTTGTCTCTATTTTCTGAATCTTTGTCATTAGCATACAAGCATGGTGTAATTTTTCCACATATGTACCTTCTTATAAAGTTTTCTTGATCACACAAGTTTCACTAGCTACTGTAAAACACCTCAGTGTAATTGTCTGTTCTAGCACTTCTCAAACTCTAATATGCATACAAATAATCTAGGACTCTTGTTAAAACTTAAATTCTGATTCAGATACTATGTTTCATACTTTAAGAAATTAGCCCAAAACTTGTTGTGGCTTAAAACAACAAACATGTACTTGGACACAGCCATGTTGGCTACCTCTGGCTCAGGATCTTTCCCACTGCAGTCTAAGTATTGGCCTTGATTGCAGTCATCTCTAGGCTTGACCTGGGGAGAATTTGTTCCAAACTCCTGTCATTAACTGTTGGCATGCCTCATTTCTTTGCTTGCTATTGGCCAAAAATATCTGTCCTTTGCTATGTGAGTCTTTCTAGATCACAGCCTAGCTCCTTGCTTCAACAGAGAGGATAAGGGCAAGCAAGACAGCCAAAATACTTTTGTAACTTAATCTCAAAAGTAAAATCTTACTACATTAGCCATATTCTGTGCATTAGAAGGCAATTACCAGATCCAGGCCACGCTAAAAGAGAGGGGATTACATGGGACATAAATACCAGGGAGTGGGAGTCATTGGAGGTTCTGTCTTAGGGGCTGCCTGCACAGTACCTTTAGGATGGGTTCTAAAAATGTGCATTTCTACGAAACTCACAGGTGATGCCAATGATCCTCATCTACAATAATTGCATTAAAAAGCAAGGGTCTACACCTCCTGCCTCCAATTCCTTTCTTTGATCATCCTCTGTTGATCACTCTTTCTGATTAGGCTTTCTCACCCTCCACCCCACTGAAACCATCATTGTTGCAGTTACTAGTGACCTCCACGTTATTAAATCCAGCACTCAAAAAATAATAATAATCACTGTCTGGAAGTCTTTCTTTACTTGGCTTCCAGAACACCAAATTTACATTTCTTCTCAGTCTCTCCTGCTAGTTACCTATCTCCCTGACTATAAATGTTAGTACACCCCACAGTCCAATTTTTTTGGACCTCTTTCTTTTTAATCTATGGTTAACTCCTAAGAGGTCTCATCAAAACTGACAGCTTAAATTCCAGATACATGCTAACCATTCTCAAGTATATATCTTCTATGAGGACTTTTCCTCTAAAATTTAACATGTCTATCATGTATCTAATAAATGCCTCAACTTGGATATCTAATCGTGATTTCCAACTGAAAATATCTAAAACAGAACTCTTTGTTCCTTCCCCCAACACTACCCTTTAGGCCCCACCTGGCAGTCTTGCTTCTAATCTGTGTTTACAAACCCAGTCCATACTACCACTCCTCAATCATTTGTTTTAGTGAAAAACCTGGAAGTCATCCTTGGGTCTTCTCTTACTTTCATTAGTAACAGTCATTAAGTTTTACCAGATATAACATTTAAATATCACTTGAGTCCCTGCCTCACTGTCCATCCCCATGTCACCACCCTAGTCCAGACCATTATTACCTTTTATACACATTTCTGCATCTGTTTACTAGTTGATTACAAGGCTCAACCTCCAACTCAAGTGATTTTACTCAACCCATCTGTTTTCCATTTTCATGACTTCCTTTATCCTATGGGATAAAGTTTAGATTATTTAATGTTTACAAAAAGCATACATAATCTGGCATCTGACTCCCTCCCCATGTATTTCACTTCCCTACCTCCACTCTATACTTAAGCAATGCAGGGACCAACTGGGCTATGACTAACACTTCCACTTGATTCTTCATGAAAATTGTTTCCCTGCCTCAAACACTCTTTCTTCCCTTCTTTGTCTAGCTAACTATAATTTAATTCAAGTTTCAGCTTAAACATGACTTTTTCCTGGAGCCTGTCTTTGAGCTATCAGACTAGGTTTGGGACACCCACAGTGTAGTCCATAGCATTGTGTACTTCCTGTCTAACTGTCATTATATTTTACACTAATCATTTAATTATCTTTTTCTCCCATTAAACTGTAAGTTTTTGGAAGGCCAGATCCACAGAGGTAGATTTGGGTATTTTAAAGCGTAAAAAATAATCTGGGAGACTCTCTTTAGAATAACAGTGCAAAAAATTTTATATGCCCAGACACACACACAAACAAATACACACACTTGGGTATAAAAGTGAATATTCATTTATAACAAGAAATCACATCAAATTAAGAAAACTGGCAAATGTAAAAATATATGACAAACATTAAAAATCTAGCGAACATACTGCAAGAGGCCACTTTCAAAAGTCCTAAGTTTAAGCTTCATTAAATTCCCAGTAAATTCACATCTGCATATTAATCTTTTCCAAAGCTTTATTTCTAGTGCCAAGAGGAGTGCTTAATGCATAGCAGGTACTCAATAAATGTTTTTGAATGGGTATATTAGCTGAGTTATTTTAAGTTACATCCATTCATGTAATATTCAACAAGATTTTTATAAATCAGATTTCTACAAAATGTTTTATGTATTACAAAATTGTTCTTACATCTGTTATTTTCAGTTATTTGCTATAGTCATGTGTCAGATGATAAATAGTGTACATTGCTAGTTATATTTGTCAGCAAATCACTGGGCCCTATGCAACAGGTCTATTGTACTTCTTTACTAATTAAGAAAAGCCTCTTGATTTGCATCAAAAATAAGCAGAATAATCTTCTCTATGTGCTTGTCTGTATGTTTGTGTGTGTGCCTATATTTTTACAGGTCATATAACAATAAAACTTCAGGATTAATTTTGAATTAGTATGTTTTTCAATAGATAAAAAACTTTTGGGGGAAGCGATTTATTTTCCACTTTCATTATGATATAGTTTTGTAAACATTCATCCCTGGATGATAAAGATGCCCATATTTCATATAACTTGAAAAACACATAGAATATTTTCTTTATTGTTAATTTGTCTATAAGATATTACTTAAGAGAGTATTTGAATCAAGACAGTAACATAGCATTTAAAAGATAAGCTACTTTGTTTAAATCTTTGGAGTTTAATTCGTTAAAATAAAAGTAAGTTAAGTTCCTTTTATCACAATACTGTAAATTCGCTGAGGAGTTACTGTGCTCATATTAAAATTGTGTGTGTCTGTGTGTGCACGCACATGTGTGTTATAAAGTGCAGCCCTCTGATCAATGCTCACTTTCCCTCCCATTTTCCTAAATACATCATGAAAAAAGGATGAGGTTTCCGCCTTAATTGCTTGTGCCTTTTATTCACATTCCTCTCTCAGCCAGAATTGTGAAAAGAGTGTTAGTAAAAGGCTGCACAATAGAGCTTTTCATTAGGCCTCAGCAAGGCACACAAAAGAAGGCTTTTGGAAAGAGTGAATGCATGAGTTTAATTTGCAGGTGGAGAGTAGATAAAAGGTGCTGACGCCTCTATTATTCTCTTACTTAGGTGACCCTTACCCTGTTCAGCTGATCCCAACTACCATGGCAGCTGCTGCCGCAGCAACACCAGGCTTAGGCCCACTCCAACTGCAGGTAAGTCAGGAAACAATACAAAGGAGACAAAGGTTAAGTAAATATCGAAAACAGCAATTATGGTGTTAAAGCAAAATAAAACTGACTCGTGATATTTGTCTCACATTTTCTGTTTTTAAATTTATTTGTACTGATCCTCAACCAAAAGTTGAGATACTGATTTTCTTAATTTTTAGCCCTGTTTTCTGCACTAAACATAGCTTATATTTCTTTTATTGCCAGTATGATTAAGAAAGTGAGCCGTAGTTTTGCTTTGATTACTGTGTGCCATAATTTTGTCACAGAATGGCCCTTATAAAGGTAAAAAGAACAAACAAACAACAAAACAAAAACCCTGCAAAAGATATTCAGACACTGGAGGAGCAAGGCAACTTAACAAAAGTGCATTTAAAATTGCTCAGGATACCCAGTATCATTGAAATGGTCTGTAGGTCTCTTTTGTTCTCCTGCTAATGCGAGCTCAGTTGGGCAGGCGAGGAAAAGTAGACCCAATAAGCTAGAGACGAACTAAGCACAACTTTATCCCAGTCATCCCAATTAAGACCTTTCTAGCCATGCGGAATACGTATTCCTATAATCCGAGAATGTCAATGTTAATTTTACCAGATGTCCAAGTGATTTTAGAAACTGTCTCTGAGGTTGAAAAGAAAGTCAATACAATTACAGTATCAGGTAGCTTTCATTAACTGTCTACATTTTTGAATCAGAATCCCAGAAAACATTCCTTAGTTTCTGTCATTGTGGACCTTGTGATTATGCAATTAATGGGAATAGAAAATCATCTAATAGTAGGATTACTCTCCTCTTGTGAGAAGTTTTATATGTTCATTAGCCTGAAAGACACGGTATGCCTGCCTATGAAGCCAGAAATAAAGCAGTTATACTTAATAAAACTAATTTTTATTCATGAAAAGGTATTGTCATGATAGATGATCTTAGTGTATAAGGAAAAGAGACAGATACATCTGGTCTGCACATGGGTTTGTCAGAAGACAGGGTGGGTTTCTGAAAGGCCAGTTGAGTTTCACAGGAGGAACTACCAGTGTGAAAGCTGAGTCATAACGAGTTCTACAGAGGTTAATAACATTCATTTCTATTCTACCTTTTCTGTGAAGAACTACACTGTGAGTATCTGTTTTCTTTGAGCTGGAAACGCCTTGAGAAGTGTTGGAGCCCTGGGGACAATAAAAGTAACATAACATTTGTTACCCTTTGAAATGCGTCTGGGGAATAACTAACACGAAAAAGTGATTGTAATAGGTAAAACTAAAAAGAACAGTGGAATTAGCAAGAGGGAATAATATCGCAATCGATTTAAATATAGGAATAGGAGTTTTAGAGATTTCGGATGTTGGTTTTCAAAGCAAGTTAGACATTCTTTGACCATTGGATTAGTGATGAGAAGAGGTGAGCACCAGTTAGAGGCAACTCCTGTGTTCGTTGCAGGACTCTTCGAAAGCAGCTATGTTAAGCAACAATCTAAACAATTTTTTCTGTAGAGACCATATGAGAATATTTGATGCTAATTTGTATTTTATTCTTTTATATATATTTTATATAATATTTTAAATATATTAATATATATATTTTTATTCTTTATATATAATTTGTATTTTTATTCTTTATATTAAGATTATCTTAAGATATTAAAATATAAACTATTTGTCACCGAACAAGAGAAACTTTAGACACCAAACATATATGCTTACTTTAACTATAATTACATATGTAAAAGGAATAAAGTTCCTTTCATAAAAGTGGTATTGTACCCATTAAAATTCATGAGTTTTAGAGCCTCAAATAATCAACACTGTAGTATAACAAGAGAATTAATAATCCAAAAGTTTTTCATGGAAAGCCATCAGCTGCTATTAAAACACATTACATAAACATACAAACACACAATTTTTTTTTATTTTTGCAGTGAGAAAATAACTGTTATTCAGATGCAAACACATGTCCAAAGCATGTCATATCAGAGAACCTGGCTTCTCTTTGAAGTGGACTGACTCTCACTTTTGCTAGGGTGGTTATACCAACTCACTTTTCTACTTATTCCTAACACGATATTCACAGACCCCTTGACCTTGACTTCAGCCTTCCCCAGAGCTACAAAGGATATCTGTTACTCTCCCTCCCCTTGCTTTAAAATAGCATCCACATTCTTTTTTTCTCCACCAACCTGCCAAGAAGGGTGAGAGAAAAGCTAACTACAATGCCTAGTCAGGTGTTTTATTATAAGCCTTACCCATAATTCACCCCAATCTTTTAAACCTACTTTGGAGATGTTTCATCTCAGTAGAGTATAATATATGGGCCAGTTTTAAGTTTCTCCAAACTCTGCTTTTAATTATTCTCTGTTAAATCTCTATTTTCCATGTCTTAGTAATACCTTGAGTAGAGTGCATCACATTCCAGTCCTTTCAGTTATTAAAATTCAGACCTGCTGGAAACTTTAATCTCATATCCAGTTCATATCTCACTGCTTCTCCTTCCATCATTAGGCAAGAATCCCAGCTCCAGAGACCAGAAGTAAGAAGGGTTCAGCTCACTCTTTTGCTTCTGCAGCTCCAGTTTTGTTTCTGTGCAGACGTGGGTTTAGGAAGGTATGTCTGCCCTGAGAGACCATGGAGATAGATAGTGTATGTGTTATTTTCTTGTGTATTGAACAGGTTTCCTTGGTCTGTTAAGAAAGGGGTGGCAGGTCTGTTGATCTATGCCTCCTACCCATTTTTTCTTTGGGGTGTCACCACTATTGGCCAGGAGCTACATGAGTAGCATGACATGTGCCTTTGTTCATCCTCCATGCTCCTCCATGGAGAACCCTGGGGTCTTCTACTAAAGTCCTCTTCTGTGCCCTGTTAGTACAGTGGTGATAGTATATCACCATCTTCATCTCAGCCGGCAGCAAACACCTCACTGTTTTCCAGCAACCCACGCCCAGCTTTAGAAAACTTCAGCAGAGAAAACAGGCACTACTCTATCTTTAGTTACGTAATACACCACCAAGCTGTACACTGTCTAGTTCTCCTAAGACCTTTCTAACCATACTACTGATAGAGGAGTCCTTAGGATTTTAGGTCGACAAACAACCAGATGAGGAACAACATTCAAGTTTTTGCTTTATTCTGGCTTCTCCAGTTTTTATGAATTCTGCTTTTTGGGTAAGGGAGGGAAGAACGCTAAGAATCAAGCCCCCCTGTAAAGCTGTTAACCCAATCTTCTGTCTTCTCAGGTCCCTCACTAGACATCAGCTCATATATATTGTGGGAATGGAAAGATGGGGTGGGGAGAATGAGAGACAGAGGTGAGAGACAGTCATGAGCATTGATTGACGTAGGGCCGGATCAGCTAGGTTTTAATAAGGGGAATATGGTTGGTGGTGTGGATGTTGTCTAGTACCAATCGCTGGTGTCTTTCTTTAGAACATTGAAGAGTTTTTGTTGTTTTTGGCTTGTTTACTTACTCGTTTTCTGTTTTTGTAATCTGTTTGTGTATGTTTTAAGTAGGTAGTGATAAGCTCACAGCTCTAATGGGTTGAGGTAACAGCAGGAAGACCAGTTGGAGTAACAACTGAAATAGCCTGGTCAAAGAACTAGTGGTTATCTGGATTAACCTTTGTTTAATGGTATTGAGAATAATGTGGAGGGGATATATATTTTAAACCCCAAAGGATGCTGTTTCCTTTTCCTTGGGTCCAGACATAATGATTTTAACTCATGTAAAGTGCCATAACAACTGATGTCACTAGTTAATATAAGCCATGGTTATGGAATATTTTCTTAAGCTAGGTTCTATGGTAAATATTTTCCAAGGATTATCTTATTAAATTTGTATTACAACATTTTGTGTTATGTGTTAATATCTCTGTTTGATAAGGAAGAAAGCTGGGTCACAGAGTCCAAAATCCATGGTCTTTAAACAATTATATTTGCTTCTTCAGGTACAGGAGACTTTATGTTAAAATTTGGAGACATTTTCCCTCTTCAAATATTTGTTAACTCAGTAACCAGCTAATGAAATTATGACAATAATTCTGATTAATTGACATTAATACAAATACTCTGTGTGCTTTGCAATAATGAAAGGAGTAGCAGGATTCATAATGACAGCTGTCTACTTCGGACTCTGAATTTTCTATTTCATGCCTCTTTACATGGATATGTGTTAATTCAAATACTTCTTTTTGAACACCTAGATTTAATGAGGGACATTATAAATTCATTCCTACTCATGGTTGACTTTGTTTACCTACCATATGTGTTTGCATTTGAAATAACCTTTTGCATATAATTGTTCACACTTGTTTTCATTTGAAATAACCTTTTGCATATAAGTGTTTACACCATTATTTTGCATACAATTGTTCACACTTAGGTAATACTATGCTAAGTAAATCCAGAATTTTTATTAAAGAGTGCAGATGAGTACAATTATTTTAAAAGATAAGCAAAATGATATGCTTTAAAGAAAACTGTTTATTGCTTAACTATTATTTTATATCCCTAGAGATCCTTATCATAGAATAAAAAAACTCCTCATGTAAAAAAAAATCACCTTACTGTGTACTTTTAGAAGCAGTTAAAAATATTCTAAAAATCATCATAGATATTTTTTATTTTTTATGAAGAAAATCAACTGAATCTAGATCATGTATATAAGTAATACAAATTAGCATGTGCCACAGATACCATTTATTTTTTAAATATTAAATTTATATTTTTATTTATGTATTTTAAATCTTCCTTGAGCTTCAAATTCACATCAGCCAACTGCTTGTTGACTACGAAGAGGAAATATACAGAAATTTACAGACACTGTAAACTGAGTCCAAAACAGAACTCATCAGTAGTTGTCTGCCTTGTCCCTAGACTTCCTTATTCTTTGGTCTTAGTGAATGACACCATTTCATCTATTTCTCAACCCAGAAACATGAGAGCTCTCCTTAGCTTCTCTTCCTCCCTCTTCCCCATACATCTATTCATTCACTAGCTTTTCATTCCACCTTCTAATATAACAAGAATCTATCCATTTCCTTCCATCATAATTGTCACTCATTTGGGTTGAGCTATCCTTATTACTTTCCTAATTCACCACAGCAGCCCCTAAACTGGTCTTTCTATTTTGATCTTACACCGTTCAATGCACTCTTCACTATACATTAGTCAGAATAATCTTTCTGATTTTAGAAAATTTTGTCATGTCCTCTTCCTGCTCAAGGACCTTGAATGACTCTCTGGTGTTTTGAAGTTCTTCTTCCACTCTGGATCTTTGCAAGTGGTGTTTCCTCTTCCTGGAATAACTCCAGGAGATAACCCCATTACTCACCACCTTTACTAACCAACTCCCACTTACCCATCAGATTTCGTGTTAAAACATCACTTTTTTCAGGGAAGACTTCATTGGTTTTAAGTCTGGCTTAAAGTAGCTCCTGCGTGTTTTGAGAGCACGCTGTATTTCCCTTCTCACAGCGCTGGTAGAATGTTTTAAATCCTACTTTCTGGCATCTACCAGATGGTAAAATCTGTAAAGTCAGTGGTTCACCATCATTTGCACTTAAACCAAGTGCTTGAAATACTTTATGGACTCAATAAATATGTGTTAAGTAAAGAATGCAGAATGAATCTTAACAGTATACTTTTAATAAATTATTCATCTGTTTTGCTCAAATAGCTATCTTGCTTTATAATATTGAAATTAAGCTGGATACTAATAATTAGTTTTCTATATTAATTAATCTTCACCTTTTAAAAAGAGACAGCAAAAATTCAAATATCAAAGGCATGATTGGCTCATAGAACAAAACAATAGTTTGAATTTGCTTAATTCAGATAATGTTGAAATTTTATAATAAACGATTCTCAATGAAATAAAAGAAACTTACGAAAACACTCTCTGTGCCTAGTACCATGTTTGGCACTAGTGTTTACAAAAATTATTTTTATGACTGTTTTGCTCCACACCACCTACTCAATCTGTTCCAGATACATTAGGCTCTTTTCTGGCCCTTAACTTACCAAGGCATACTCTCTTCCTAGAGTTTTGTGCTGTTCCCTTTAGTCCTTCCCTCTGCATGGAAGGCTAATTCTTTCACTTCATTCAAGTATTTACTCTAATACCCTCTTTCTGAGGCCTACCTTAACCAACCTATTTAAAATCATAAAATGAATCCTAAGAGATATCACACTTCCTAACTCTTTGATTCCACATTTTTCTCTGTAGCACTAGTCATCTTCAAACATACTATAAAATGTACTATGTTCCTTGTTTATTGTCTTTATTTTTCAAACGTTCTGCCCCATCAGGACAGGAATTGCTGCTGTCGTTCAATAACGTATCTTAGGTATCCAGAAGAATGCCGAGCAAATAGCAGGTATTCAATGCATATTTGCAAATGAAAGAAACTATCATGGCTAATGGTCATAATAATTTTTAATAAAACAAAGCAGCATATATTGATTTCTGCAGTAAATGATAGTAATTTAATGGCTAGGGAACTTGATGGCTTTTTTTGCCCCCAGTGGAAGATTCTAAGAGTATGAAAAATCCCCACAGCTCGCTCTCTTTTGTTCTTTCTTCCCTTTATCTTATAAAAATTGGCTGCTGCATAAAGAATGTGTTTTAGCACTTATTACAGTTTATCTAATTTAAAAAAAATTATTATAATTCACAATAAATGACCAAATATTACAATACTTGAGAATATCTATTTTATGTGCTAATATATGTACAGAAATATATAAAAATATGAACTACTGGAGGTACTTTTATTTAACTCATTATAGTTTTCTTGCCAATACAATACTGAAGTAAATTATTTCTAAATAATGGAAGGATTTGTTTATCAAAATAATTACTAGCCAGTTAGCAATCTCATACATTGAGTTTGCCCTCCTCTCTCTTCATCCCCTTCCTTCTTTTTTATTCTTCTTCATCCTTAATTACTCTTTTTTACCTCCAAGAGCCAATGATGATTTTGATGTTTGTTTATTAGACTGATGCTGACTCCTTATAAGGTGAAGGATTCATTTATATAGCATACTTATCTATGTTCATTTTAGTATTAAAAGTGAGTATCACTATTTACACAAAATGAAGTTATACTTTGAATTTTTGGACATTTGTGACAAGATAAAATCAGCTAAGTGAATCATCTGTTTCTAATTAATAAGATCAAATGATGGCAACAATCCATCTAGGATTTATTTCTCATATTCATTTTTGTTATAATTTGCATTTTACTTAATGGGCATCCTGAATATTTTTAATAGTAATAATTCTTCTGTAATGTACTGTTTCTGGCTTTTTTTGCTACACTTCTAAGATTTAAAATTAGAAGAAATATTTATCCACTTATTTCTCACTTTATAAATACTGTATTTGTCTTGGCCAAAAGATGGTTGCCACCTGTTCTACCTATAGGAAGCCAAAAATGTTGACTCCAACCAATGATTGATAGTGATAAGCAGAAGGAAAAAAAGATTGAAATTCTTTTGGGACAGTCATATTTTACTCAGCATAAGCGAGTAGCATTCAATCATGATTTTTATTGACTTAATTAAACTTTTAAAATAATTTTAGTATGTCTATTTTAAAATTTATAATAATATTTTTAGAATAAAGGCTCAAAATTCCAAGTTGTTATAAATGAAATCTCATGGGCTTACAGCTCCAGTAACCAGTAATATTAGTAGCATGCATTCTCTGGAATAGAGAAAATGATAGATGATGTGTGATCATGTTGTAGAATGAATCATACAAAATATCAACTGAAATCAATCTTTCTTCATGGCAATTATAGGTATAGGAAGTAATACTGGAAATGGCTTAAGCTTCTGTCTGATGGAGAGTAACATCAAGGTAGAGGCGGATGAAATACTGAAGTTCATCTTTTTATCAAAGTTCTGACAGTCTCTAAAGAAGGTCAATCATTATGACAGGACACAGATAAATGAATGTTCCATATTTCCCAGCACTGTGAGTGACTGAGCATGGCTTTATATGCTTGGCCAAGAGAAAGTTCCAGAAAATCTATAAGGAAGTAATAACCATATAGAAAGGTCTAGATGTGAGGATTTTTATCTTGTTATTGAAGGAATTACTTACAAAAATGTACACTTGTTAAGTATTCATCTTTACCTATCAAAATACTGTACTACTCAGTTTAACTTTTAGGTCGTATCATCTTCATACAGGGTGAATAATGATCAACTGCTCTTCATTTCAGTTGCAACCCTGGTGTGCTGTTTGCTGTTGGACTTCTGTCTGCCTGAGTGAGTTTTCTTGCAGGTTAAAAGACTGAATTTCCTCTTTTCCTCTCCCTTGGACCCTGAGCCTGCAGGGCAGACAGACAGAAGCACACATATGATTAATACAGCACAGCTGCAAGAGTGAGTCATTTGCATATGTATTAATAAAGGCAAAAAAACCCCAACAACAATTAAATTATATACAGAGACATTCTGCATACTAAAGAACATATGCAAATAGGCCTGAAAAAGTGCAGCCAACATTTTCCCTGACTTTTCCAAGCCCATATGGGCTAGAGTCAGAGCCCAGCAGTTTTTCAAGAATCCCCTTTAAGGAAGAAACTATTAGGAACTGCTTCCGTAGTTATTAACACCCCTAGAGTTCCCAGGAGGTGTTTGACATTTGGACAATGGAGTCAGTACCCGCAGTGTCTTTTTCATAATATTTCTGTGTTTTCTTGCTTTCAGCAACTTCATGGTGTCTCATTACATGCTAACAGAAACATCAGTACATGTGTGTTTTTCCAGAGTGTTCATTTTTATTGTAATGACCAAAAGGTAAATGGTAAACTTTAAAATTATATTTGCAATTTTGTTATTACCCATACCGAAGCTGTGTAACTTTAGTGAGTGCCAGGTTTTCTGGTCACAAGTCCATGCCCATTCCTTGATAGTATCCTGTGTTATCTTAATCAAAACATGTTTTAGGTGACTCTAAAATGTTTTTGGGCTAATTAATGTACATAAAAGAATTACTGGCTCAACACCAGCAGTAGATGTAATTCTATGAACAATATCAGTTTATTGAAATTTTCGAAGCATACAGTTTCTTTTCTGAATTTTATCAAGAAAAACAGAAATATTCAGTTTTCTAGACTTGGCTATGGATAAGAAGAGAGGGCAACTAATATTTTTCAAGTTCACAGGTTATGTTTATCTTAGAAATTTGTTCTGTAGGCTAATTGTTGGTTTAGTTTGTGTTACTAGTATTCTTTAATTCTTTTAAGAAATGTTTTATAAAGACAAATTCAATCTTGGGTGTGAAATTTTACCTAAATAAAAGTTATCAATTAAATAGGACTAATAACCCAAATTAAGAGAGATGCTCCTTAAGAGGAACAAATGCTGAGGTTTTTTGTTGTTGTTGTTATTGTTGATACTAGAAAACTATTGAATATTATCCATGGATTTTGATCCATTATTTGTGTGGTGAAGTCAAAACATGCAACTGGGACATATAAATTGTATTACATACAACTTGTAACGTAGGGTGGAGTCTTAATCATATACAGAAAAATTTACTTAATTATATATACATTTATACACACAAAAATTTAATGTCAGGGGATAATTAGGGGAGAGATAAGATGAAAGCAATTTTATTTCATTAATAGCTATTATCTTTAGATTAATATTTTAAGAAGCACTTTATTCACTGAGAGGCAGTATAACATAATGGTTATGAGTGTGGTTCTTGCAGCCCTCTCTTCCGTGAATGGTCGTACTGTTACTTACTAGCTCTGTGACTCTGGGCAAGTTACCTAACCTCTCCATGCTCAGTTTTCTTGTCTGTAAAATGTGGGTATAAATGATCTCTTATTGTTGAAGATTAAATGAGATAATGCATCCAAAGTCTTGGAACAATAAATGTATTATCATTTCTCAAATACCATGTGCTAGAGTTAATATTTAGTAGTATTAACTGGTTAATAATTGTTATTAGTAGATTTTAAAACTATTTTTTATTGCTTAAAGGAAGTCTTGGAAATTAGGGCATGGCAGACTTTCCTTATGTTTCAGAGCAGCATCTAAAGTATGTTATAAAACTGAGACAAAATGTCTTATTTTTGAAGAAATGATTTTATTCCCTTCTGTGGTATAAAATAAAGGCCCATGGCAAGAATCTATGGGAAGCAATGAGTTTACTTATCCAGAAGACAATCTGGGTAGTTATGCGAAGGGTAGTTTTCCATATTTTACTATTGTTCATTCCTTGTTTCAATATTTCTATCTGTAAAATGAGAATAATGTCTCCAGTCAATTTCCATTTTTCCATGGAGTTAATGCAAATAAATTGTTTCTATGTGCTGCCTCTAACTATTCTAAATAAATTTCTTATAAAGCCTAAAATAAATAATTGTTACATAGGTGCTTTTAATGTAATATGCAATTTTTATAAATAATATAAAAATATATTTTGTAAAGCCATTCAATGCTTATTTCATAGATAGTAGATACATGTCCTAGATGAACTAGGATACAATTCACTTATTCTACCTATATGTTGTCTACAGCAAAATTATTTCTTGAATTGAGAAAATTTTTTTTGACAAAACAGTTTCATTTCAAACTTGAATATGAAAGTGAATTATTTTTATAGACCCACAGTATCCTGGAAACTTCATTTATTCAGCAAATATTTATTCTTTGTAAGCTACTGAGTTAAGCATTATAAGGAATCCAAAGATAAATCAGTCAAGGATCCTTGGTGGATCATAGAGGAGGTTGAAATTTAAGAGGATGAATGACATGTGAGAGAAGAACAGAGTTTGAAGAAAGGCAAACAACCTATCATTCTAACAAGTATATTTGAAATGAAAAAGACCTCAGAGATGGCTGAATACGTTATTTCAAACTATTCAGTGGAGTCCAAGTATCTTCAAGCACCCTCCAAATAGTACCATTGACTCATTTATTTTATGTATTAAGTTCTACTGGTTAAAATTGAGTTAAAGATTTCTGCTGCTAAACAAAACTTAAAAACCATTCTTCGATTCCAGCTCCTAATTTTATAGATGAGGCAATTAAGACTCTAAATAGTGACCTGCCTAAAACAGGTATAACAAAAGGGTGCCCAGAATCCTAGGAACTGAAAATTAAATCTTACTTCTTCCCATTTTGCCATGATATTCTTACAAATCAATGCATATATTTGTATATGTTATTTTTAAGTTATTTTGCTTAAAAGGAAGAGAAGAGAAATTGTTAATTTTGCACTTAGTCCATTAAATTAAGAAAGAATGAATACAACAATGGTTAGGATTTGCATATTGGTAACAATGGCAACCTTCTGAATGGCTTTCATTTTGCTGAGTTCAGTGATTGTATTCTGTGAATTAATCCTTTTGTGGAAAGCTATTGAAAGATCAAGGAATTTAGAAAACAAAATAACAGAGAAGCGTGCTGTTTCATATCTATTTGTACATAAAAGGTTCAAAGTGAGATTGTTTATATCACAAGTCTTGATGACATTTTATTTGCCTCTTAGAAGAAAGATAGTATTGAAAAATGATTATATAATCATGCAGATAAGATTTTGCAGTCATGAATGAACTCTTCTGAGAGAAAGACCAAGAAGAAAAACCACATTACAATTTCGAGCTAGGTTTGGTTGGCAAGTGCCTTCACAAGACTTGAAAATAGAGCCCTATTTGATTCCTACAGAAAAAAAAAAAAAAAAAGCTTAAGCCAACCCTGCACATTTCAAATTTGCTGTTTCCTGTGGAAGTTTCAGTATTTTCCTGCCAAATTTAGGGTATGAAAACAAGAGGAAAGGGAGGGATGAACGCTGGTTATTCCATTTTTCTTAACTTTGAGCTTTCTCTTAATGCCACACTCCTTTTTCTTATCCAACTGCTCCTTGAATGAAGAAAGTGAACAGGAAGAAATGGAGGAACAAACTCAAAGTATGCTTGCAAATTATTTGCTACAGTGAGCTTTGGGGCAGCGTAATTAATGCCTCTAACATGAAAACTACAACAGTATTATGTCTTGCTTTCTCCACGACTACAACTTCTTCAACATATAATTTTAAAAGTAATAGTGTTAGTGAAAGTTACAATTACTTCCTTTATGGAGTGAAGCAGAGCTATAGAAAATATTGTCCTTTCATCTGTAATAGTTGTTTAACTTAACAGAGACTTTGCCATCTGAAATTCCGCTATACTATAGCATATAACTCCTACTATTTTATTTTTTTTCTCTTTTTTTTTTTTTTAAGATGGGGTTTCACCATGATGGCTAGGCTAGTCTTGAACTCCTGACCTCAGGTGATCCACCCACTTCAGCCTCCCAAAGTGCTAGGATTACAGGCGTGAGCCACCACGCCTGGCAACTCCTACTATTTTAAATATGTGCTCTAAGTATTTTTCATATGGCTAGTTCCCCGACCCCCACCCCCCGACTTTCATTCTTTGGTTTAAAAGGAATTTTAAATTGTTAGAAATACTGCAACTAAAATATTTGATTAACAGAAAGGAGATAAGCAAAGACACTTAACCAAACAATAAAAAAAGTAAAGGCCCTTACACGTTCTTTATTTTTATCCTTGTTTTGGTTTGATTCATCCTGCTTCGGTTTTCTTCCAGAGAAATTTTTAATTTGGATATTTTTATATCACCTGAGACACAAGCCTAGCATTAAATATAATATAAAACCATAAAATACTGAGTTTTCATACATTCAGTATTTGTGTTGTAACCAGTTAATAGTATACTGGTATATTGAGAGAGAGTAATAAGTTACATGACTTTGATGACTTGAGGTGTCTTTTTTTTTTTTCCCTTTAAAACACGTTCTGCTAATTTATTTAAACATTTACAAATGTTAAAACTTACAATAATAATATTTAAATGGTAGGTATAAGATAATGGGTTATGAGCTTGAGCTCTAGGATAACACAGGCCTTATTTGCATGTATCTTTGATCAAAATATTAAATATCTCTTAGTCTCAATGTCTTCACCTGTAAAATGAGATACTGTTATTTCTACATGGTAAAAGTATTGTGAGGATTAAATGACATGGCACACATGAAGTACGTAGCACAGCATAAGAATTCAGCCTCATTAGCTGTTATATTCATCATTATCTCCTAGATTTTAGGGTATAAGACTGGCAAAGAGCCTATCCATATTTCAAGTTAGCAAGTAACTTTCTTGGATGCAGAAATTATATTCTGCAGTATAAAGGTTTAAGGCAAATAGAGAAATTCATCTTAGTTTAAGTTTGGGTTGAACACCATTGGGAGCCAAGTCCTCATATTTCACTCAAGCAGAAAGCCTTTGTGAAAACAAAATATCCCTTAAGTATAAAAATACTTTCTTCTGTATGTCAGATTACAAATATGTATATTTCAGTTCTTACTAAAAGTACAAATAATCTGTTTCTCTCTTTTTCTCCATTCCATAAGAATTAGAGCTTTGCTTTAATAGCATTGACAGTTATTTGTGAAAGGAACATTCCTCTTTGAAGGGCAAGCCATTGTGTTACTGGAAATTTGTAGTATTTGTCATAATAAAGAGAGTTTAAAGCAAGAATGAATAGTTAGGGCATTATAAAGACAACCAAAATAGTTGGCCTACCTATGATGATCCATTCTAACCTCCCATATTGCTCTACAAATACAGCAGTGATTTAACCCATTTATGCCTGGTGTTCCGTTATTGGAACGCTATGCTTGTGGGAGTATTTATATCCTACTGCTAAAGGTCATTGCCAAGGTCTGATCTTTCACACACAAAAAAATTGCAACCTCCAGCATAAATGGATTAAGGGTTCTAGTCTCAGCCTGCCTCAGAAGTGATGTATGAATCTGGTCTCACGTCTTTTAAACTACTACCCAGCACTCAATTTTTCTTATTTGTTAAATACCTATAAGTATAGCTATTCTACCTAAATCTCATGGAGAAAGGGATAAAATAAGATAAAAGTAGCATTAATGAAAGTAGCCAGGAACCCAGAAATCCCCAGAAGGAGCCTCTGCACCTTGTGAGTGGACTTCCCTGATTCATGAATACATTTATTCATGTGCTGTCAAGGAAAACATGGGAGAAGAATGATGAAGGAAGTATTGATTTGAGGCATTCAAAAGAAGTGCTCTGGAACCTTGAAAATTATCAAGCTAGCTCTGAAGAGCCAATTAAACAAGAAAGTTTTAATTATTCTTATTCCATCTCCATGGAATTAAGAACATTAAGAACATGCTTACACATGAAAAAGAAAGACCATCTAGAAATAAATAAATAGGTAAATAACAATTTGGACATAAAGTAGTTTCATAGTAGTAATCAGAATACTGTTTTATTTTGAATTGCATAGCCAACTAGATGGACACCATATTCTTTTTTGGTCCTTAGGGCTCCTAAAGATTTAAAAATAGGGACTTCCAAATGTTAACCTTTTTGTTTCTATTTCTTGACTGTCTCTATTTCTCTGTCTCTTTCTCTCTTTTCTTTTTTTGTCTTTTTCTTCATTTTTTTCCTCTATATTTAATTATCTCCCTCTGTTAATTCCTCTTTACTTCTTTCTTCCCCTCAGCTATTTTCTTCAATAATTTTCTCCTCTCTTTTTTCAAGTTCTGGCTACCTTTTTATTCTCCCACAGTTGTGAAACAATAGAGGGACTGTCTTCTTTAGAAATATTTGCTTGAGGCCTGGCGCAGTGGATTACACCTGTAATCCCAGCACTTTGGGTGGCCAAGGTGTGCGGATCACAAGGTCAGTAGTTTGAGACCAGCCTAACCAACATGGTGAAACCCTGTCTCTACTAAAAATGCAAAAATTAGGCGGGCGTGGTGGCACGTGCCTGTAGTCCCAGCTACTCAGGAGGCTGAAGCAAGAGAATCACTAGATTCTTAGAACTTAGTAGGCGGAGGTTGCAGTGACTTGAGATTGCACCACCACACTCCAGCCTGGGCGACAGAGCGAGATTCTGTCTCAAAAAAAGAAAAAAAAAAGAAATATTCTCTTGTTGGCTAAACAGTTCTATTAGTAATCGATATATGAGCACATGAGTCAAGAGTTGGAATTGAGAATTTCAAGTGGCAAGGATGGTGGATATCAAAGAAAAAGATATCTGGGACTGCTTTGTCTAAATATAATTGATAACATCATAGATATTAGAAGATAGAAGTCTTAAAATGTTTTCATCCATATTTCATCTCTTTATATTAATAAAGCCAAATAACTTTAAAGAGAAAGGATTCCATTTAGACCATAACACCAATAACAGCCCCCACTTTCACCCACTCTCCCATTAGAATGAGATGTTTTCAAACTGTGTTTCAGAGATTGGGAAGGAAGTGTGAGTTCCCTTGGCAAGGAAAAACGTAGAGGTGGAAGCACAGCTCATTATTTTTGTACTCAGAAAGTACTGCGCAATTGGTTTCTTAGCATCAGCTGAAATGGAAAGAATTGCTTTTCACTTTGCTTATTTAATAGTCTACTATCAGTACATTATATTCTTACTGTCTTAAATGGTGTATGGTGAACCCTGACTACCTGCTCTCCTGCACACTTAAAACATTTGTTATTCATTCTTTATACCCATATGGCATACTATACATATATAGGGATCAATCTAAATTATCTATTGTTTTAGAAAACCTTTATAATCTACAATGGTAGCAAAGTCCCACTTTCTAACTCTTTCTTAGGAAGAAAGGCCAAAATCTTTAAGAATTAAAAGTCAAAGTTGTTGAGTGAGATCCTTTTTATTTTGTTGCATTTGTATCTTTTTTTTTTGTATTTTCTAAAATTAACATACCGTAAAATTGGCTATATTTTAGATGTACAATTCTGAGTTTTCACCACCTCTGTAATCAGGATATGGGACAGATCCATCAACCCCCAAAATTCTCTTGATTTCCTAGACAACCTCAGAAAGCAATTCTCCAGTCTCCTCCTGAGAAAGTCTAAGACTGGCTGATAAGACAGTGGAGTTTGAGAGTGGGGAGGAACCAGGTGTCTTACACTGTAATAGGTGTTCTTTCAGTCCCTCCATTTTAATACTCCTTTTAGCTCTATCTAGTGTCTTTCAGTCCAGCATTTGCTCTAGAAAGTATGCACTTGGTTTTCTCCGTATATTTACTCGTCACCTTATTTTGCTAGGGTAAATTTCTGCTTTTAATTTTATTCTTAAAAATTTTAATTGTGACCTAAAACTTTACTAATTTTGTGAATCCTCTATAGGTTTCTTTTTATCATGGTAAAATTATGTTTAACATGAAATTTACCGTATTAACCATTTTTAAGTACACAGTTCAATGGTATTACGTACATTTACACTGTTGTGCAACCATCACTCCCCGTCTCCAGAACATTTTCATCATCCCAAACTGAAACTATATACCCTTTTGTAGTTTTTTCAACAACTCCTTATTCTGCCACCTCCTCAGCTCTAGTAACCAGTATTCTACCTTCGCTCTGTATAAATTTAACTATTCTAGGTACCTCATATTACTTAATCATACAGTATTTGGCCTTCCATATCTGATTTTATTCATTTAGCATAATGTCTTCAGTGTTTATCTATGTTGTACTATGTCTTAGAATTCCATACCTTTTTAAGACTGAATAATATTCCACTGCATCTGTGTACCGCAGTTTGTTTATTGATTCATCCATCTATGGGCATTGGAGTTATTTCTACCTTTGGGCTATTATGACGAATGCTGCTGTGAGCATTGGATGTACATATATCTCTTCCAGATTCCGCTTTCAATCCATTTTTGGTGTATACCCAAAAGTGGAGTTGCTGGATCACGTGGTAATTCTGTTTCTTTTTTAATAATTGTTATCCTAATAATTGTGAGATGGTATCTAATTGTGATTTTGGTTTGCATTCATTAATTATTAGTTATGTTATGTATATTTTTATATGTTTATTGGCCAATTTTATATCTTCTTTGTAAAAATGTGATTAAGATTCTTTTTGATAAAACTTCTGGGAATTGATTCCTGGATAATATTTGCTTTGCAATATTTCTCACTTTAGGTAGGCCTTTTATATTTCTTGAATGAAAGTGGGATAAATGAACAAGTAAACGAATAAACACTGTTTCTAATTACCATTTAGAGCATTTTAGTCTGAGTAACCACTGGATTTGGGACTTGGGGCAGTTTCCTTACCTGCTAGGCTACGTCTTATAATCTGGAAATGAGAATAATAATATTTCCTGCCTCATGGTATTGTTATGCAGGCTAAACAATGTGCAAAACACTCTTAACACAGTAACACATCAAGATCAAATTAAAATTTGCTAATAAAAAATCAATATTTATAATTATCTATTTGTCTTATAATTATACTTAAATGCTTTATGTTTCTGTCTCTACTGTTCATATTTAGAAGTACTCTTTTATAATTAAAATATTTTTTAAAAGAATGAACATCACAGAATCTAACTCAGTACCTTTCAAAAAATGTTTTTGCTGACTGAATAAAAGAATGATGAATGCATATGCATGTATATGCAAGTCTCCACACACACAAACACAACTTTGTTACATTTGACCTGTATAGGTTAAAAGTTTCACTATGTTGTTTTTCTCATTACTACTCTTGAATCCAAAGTATGCATTGCCTCAAACTCTATTGGATTGATCTTTAAAGAACTTTTAAGTCTTCTGAAAAGGTATTGAGTTAAAAAAGGGGTGGCAAAAGTTTGTTTTCTTTAATGGCTAAAATAATAGACTATGTATGGATGAGTTTATGTGAATTTTGTTTCTGATTTTCTGATTTATTCTGTGGCATTAACAATCCTGTATCTCTTATTTTCTGTCAATAAAATAATAGTAATAATATTTACCAATTCAATTAATGATGATATAGCATAGTATTTAAGTAGCATTTTGTGAATCTTTTATTAAAGTTTATTGAAGTGTGATATACAGGATCAATGGTAAGTTGGTGTAGTGTGGATATATTTTAATGAGTAAATTTTCCCAATTATGGGAGAGAAAATGCTACAGGAAAAATATGTGTTTCTTGTACTGAAATATTTTCACTTTAAATCAGATGGATTTTTCTTCATTTAAAAAAACACCCATTTTTATTTTCAAATTCGCTGAGAACTGAAGTTGGAGTTCACATACTGATTTCATCCAAGTGTTGAAGTGTAGGATCAGAAAAGGAATAAGGGATGATCCAAATAAAAAAAAGAAATATTAGATTTTTTTAGAAAAGCTAATTTGTCACTTCACTCATTGAGTATGAACTGAATAGACTTCTAACCCTTAAAATACTTTTTTTTCTCTTTTTATTGCCTAGAATCTTAAGAGCTTTATCATTTGCAGTCATAAAATGAAAATATACACCAAACCCTCAAAGGGCAAGTATGAAATTAAATTATATTTGGGCAGCTGTAACCTTTTAAAACGATCAGATTCCAGTTAATGTATTTCTTCCTGTTCCAAGTGCTGCCATGGTGTTTGATGGTGGGAAGCAGTCCAAAGGGCATTGGGAGATAATAAATTCACTGTAAATTTCACCCCAAGGCATGCCTTGATACACCAAGGCCTCCATTTAGCAAGGCTGACCTAAAACTCTTGTCACATCAAAAGGTCATTTAGGTTGGGGTTGGTGTGTCCCATCTATCTTTTCTTGATGTAAAGAGTGACAGTTGAAACAGGATTGAATATGAAAAAGACGCTAGCTTTGGAGTAGGAAGGGAAAGTGAAGAGAGAACTACTTTTTATGGTGGGGCTAGCAAATGCTGTGCTTTTTGCAAAATCAATAAAGGGTAGGTTGATCTCAAAGCTCTTGTTTCGGAGCATTCTTTAACTTAGAAGGCATTACTGGATTTGGTTGATTTAGGGTCTGATACTCTTTCCTCTTCTATTTACATTTGTTTCCAAAGCTGGGCGTATATTAACTATTTTTTAAGGTATCTAATATTTCCAACCTTCTTTTACTTTAAAATCACAATATTCCTTCCCCCCTTTGCACCTGTTCTCTTAAGTTACCAACACATGGGAATAAAATAGGAGGAAATCATTTTAGAGAAATAAAACTTAATGTAGTCCTAGAAAAGAGTGATATTTTTTCCAATGCCCTCTTCATCGTGTACTTTTTTTTATTGTGGTAAGATATGTATAGCATAAAATCTACATTTTAACCACTTTTAAGTGTACAGTTCTGGTGGCATTATATACGATGTTATACAGCCATCACCACTGTCTGTGTCCAGCACATTTTCATCATGCAAAATAGAAACTCTGTACCCATTAAACAATTATTTCCTATTCCTCATTTCTTCTTCCCCCATCCCCTGATAAGCTCTACTCTACTTTCTGTCTCTATGAATTTGCATATCCTAAGTACCTCATATAAATGCAATCATATGCTATTTTCCTTTTGTGTCTGGTTTATGTCATTTAGCATAATATTTTCAAGGTTCATCCATGTTGCAGCATATATCCCTCAAACATACACTTTTAAGAATGACTTTAGTTCTCTCAAAAACAACATTTACTTCTAAATGTTAAGAATTGTGGATATATAAGTTCTCAGTTATAGTAATCATAACTAATATGCAGTGTCAAATAGAGAAAAACAACTATGAGACAAATAATGAAAGATTACATTCTTGCAAGTCCTCTTAGGAAAAAATTTAAAAATCCTTTCATGAAAGCAGATAGTTATTTACTGATATTTTCTAAGTATTTAGAGTAGTGCTTGGCACATAATCGGTGCCCAATAAATACTTATTAAATGAGTGAATCAATTTAAGGCAGGAGAGCAGAAGAGTTGTTTCTTTGTACTACTTCGATGGTACGTGAGAAATAGGTCCTGTGCAATTGAAAAGGAAGCCTATTGTGATCAAAAAAGCTAATGAAAGAAAAAATGAATTGTAAATGCAAGGTGCTATTGGAGTGTGTTATTGTTATTTTAATTGATTTATGAGTTGTATGTGTTTGCGGTAATGAAAAGGATTCATTTTTGCTGTATCTTTCTTATTCTTTCTCAAATGGTCTCAAAAAATTGAGGTTGGCCACCATGAATTTAATCAAAGCATAGAGTTTTATATGATTAATTCTTCATATAAATGATAAAAGAAAGAGCAAACACTTAAATAAAGATGAGACTCAGAATGTTGAAAATTATATATACAGATTTAACCTGTATTTGATTTTAACTCAATTTTAAATCTGTAGTAATGTGATTAGGTAGATAGTACTTCAGTTAAAATGGGTTGTAGGTGAAGCAAACCCTCCCAATCTATTCTGCATATTATCTCTAATCTTGTAGAAATACAAATCTAATTCTGTCATTCCTCTTATTAAATTACTGTATATTCCCGTCTACCTTTTTAGACATCTCTCCAACTGCACTGAGTCTCACTGACTTCTTTCTGATATGACGAACTTGTCATGTTTCCTCCCAGCACATAGTTTTCCTGCCAGTCTTTTTTCCTACTGCATGTTTGTAATTATATCAGCTCATCCATCTGACCTCCAAGTATTCATAGTTACAGGAAAGTCTTTTCTGATTTGCCTGCCTGTAGTGTAGCTCTCTCTTGCATGCTCTAAGAGCACCATATACTTCTATTTTGTAGTATTTTGCACATTTGCAATTTTACCTTCCATTTGTGTAATTATTCCATTGATGACTTTCTTGTTCTATGTAATCTCTGTGGAGCTAAAGACCTAGAATGAAACTGGTACTTTATCATTTTTTTCAATGAATAAAAGCATAAATGATAAAAGATAAAAAGTATAACAGCTTTCTCTGTATTTCATTACCCTGTTTCCTAAAATTATTGAAATGGTTAAAATAAGTGTCAGATTTGAGAAGAAAACCGAACTGAAGCACTTTTTACTGGCAGTAGCCAAAAGGAAGTAAAACGATGAAAAATGCCAGAAAAAGATTTCCTGTTGTACACTTCACATTTCTCTCTTGTTCTGCATCCCCAGTACTATAGCTCTTATCAGAAAAGCCCAGCCTCTGTCAAAAGTTCTTTCTGAATTACCCTTCCCAGGTTTGTCTCACTCTTTGTTTCAGAGCACAGAAACCCTACTACAATATTAAAATAACCAGAAATTCCTAAGATGTAGGCTAAGAGTTAGAAGCTCTGTAAATAGTCAAAAAGATTTGCATTCCAACTTCAGCTTTGTCTCTTACTGATGTGACTGTGGACAAATGACTTTCACTCTCTCGTGGCCTTGATGTCCTATTCCATAAAATAAAAATAATGCGTGTTTCCCAAGGTTGTTGAGAAGGTTCCAAGAGATACGACGTGGACATGTCTCACAGCAAGTATTCTATAAACTTCAGCTATCATGATTATTATCACTGCTGTTGTTATTCTCTGTCCAGATTCCCCTGAAATGTAGTTTTATTTAGCATAATTTGTATACTTAAAGAGCCAAAACTAATATTTATATGTGGTACTTTCTTAAAGGTTTATGAGGGAAGGAGGAAGAAAAAAGTAAGAGGGAAATCCATAGGAAGAAGTCCTTTTTTAAAACCTCTCATATGTGTTGTTTATTAGTAATAACAGCAAAACAAAACAACAACAAGAATAGCAAACTTAAGTGACTTTGTGCTTTCTTCAGGGAGAGTAGAATTCTGTGACTACTGATTCAAGAAGTCTTTCACTCTTGAAGCCTTTAACCCTTGGCCTTGGAAACTATTATTTTTGACTCAGAGTTCAGGGGAAATTCGTTTTTTCACTGGCCAGCAGGTGGGGGATTCCACCTCTATCCCACTGCAAAAGAGATGAATTTAATCACATAATGTTTTATTTGGAAAGCATTTTCCCGTGGTAGCATTACATCACAGAAGAATTTCAGGGTTACTTAGACTTCTGGTACTACCAGTTGTTTAACCTTTGGCAAGTTATTGAACCACTGTGAGCCTTCATTTTTCTCACTAAACTCACAAAGTTGTTATGGTGATTCCTGAAATAGTATGCAAGCTTCTAGCAAAATGATTAACATATCATGGGCATGGAGAAAATCATGGTTCTTATACTACCTCCCCTTATATGTTTCAAGTATTTGCAAGCATCCAGCAAGAATGTACTCTAGAGGTATGTTTTTATACAAAATAATATATAGCCTGATTTAATATGAAATGACTCAAATTCTCTTTATGTTGAGTTATAATGCTATTTAAAAATGGTTTGAAAATTAGCTGGGTGGGGTGGCGGGCACCTGTAATCCCAGCTACTAGGGAGGCTGAGGCAGGAGAATCGCTTGAACCTGGGAGGCAGAGGTTGCAGTGAGTGGAGATCAAGCCATTGTACTCCAGCCTGGGCAACAAGAGTGAAACTCCATCTCAAAAAAAAAAAAAAAGGTTTGATTACTACTCCCCAATCTATAGGGATACATTGAACAGTGATTTCACAATTAAGAATGTAGCCAAAGACAAGTGTTTACTTTAAAACTCTTTCTGATAATCCTATATGTCTGATAATCCCCAAATTAAATGATGAAATTTGGTAACAACAGAAATTTTTCTTCTGGTGAACAAGCATTCTCTTCTTACTGCTGCTTTTAAGGGAACTTCAGCAATATTTTTTCCCTAAATTAAACTAATTAAAGATATAAGTATAATCAATGATACATAAAGAGATTTGAAGAGCCTTCCAGACAGTGTCCTTCTTACCTTGCCAAATGGAGATGTATTTACTGGTTGGTGACCTCAGGAATAGATGCAGAGTGTTCATCCTCCCACAGTAATGAACAGCAAGTCTGGAACGGCATAAAAAGGGTCAATCGAATAGGTCATACATCATATGGGGAGGCAGATGTTGGAACATATTGTAATGGATTACTGTGCAGTACATGAAGACGGCTTATGGAGTAGAAATATAAGGAGGGAATGAGGGAAAGAGATATAAACTATCACTTAGGGTGTTCTTACATGACTCTTGCAAAATATATCTGGTTCTTTAAGGAACTGCTTCAATTATAAAAGTCAAAATGTTTTTTTGTAGCTATTTAAGATTTAATTGGTGTGTAATAAAATGAAGAAAGCCTTTAAAACCCAGTGCATTTGAAGTATTTCTTATTTATAGACTTTAGTATCTGCAATGTGACAGAAACAGCATGAGAGCATCACACCTGTGAAAAAGGTCTTAAGATTTAAGTAAGTTCAAATGTATCTTTAATTTTTAGCAGGATGCTGTCTTCACACCCTCCTAACACTCCACTCTTCGTTGATAGCTCCATATTCCATCCAAGTATCACACTAAGACTGAATTTGGAATAGAAAAATCAAGATTGTCTATATATTATTAATATTTGGTGATAGCAGCTTTAAATAAATTATATTATAGCTTCTGTACATGTATTCACTATAGCTTTTCAATAGTAAAAAACCAAACTCTAGCCAGGTGTAATTATTTACTTTCGTATCCAAACTTTTCCAAGGTATAACAGGCAAGAGTGCTATTTTCAAGGAGGTGTGGGCCATAATAAAAATTTACGCCTTGGAGCCCATACCAGCAAGCCCCTATTTCACCTAGCATGCTTCCCAGTGGCTCACCTGTTTTCTCTGAAGGCAGAACATTTCATTTCTGAAGTTGGTAACGTTTTTCTCCTCATGGTTTATCCTCCTTTGTGTGTGTGTGTGTGTGTGTGAGAGAGAGAGACAGAGTCTTGTTCTATTGTCCAGGCCTGTAGGGCAGTGCCGCAATCACAGCTCTTTGCAGCCTTGAAATCCTGAGCTCAGGCAATCCTCCTGTCTCAGCCTCCTAAGTAACTAGGACTGCTCATGTCATTATGCCCAGCTAATTTTATTTTTTTTTTTAATTTTTGTTGAGATGGGGTTTCGCTATGTTGCCTAGGCTTGTCTCAAACTCTGGCCCTCAAGTGATCCTCCCACCTTGGCCTCTCAAAGTGCTGGGATTACAGGCTTGAGCCTCAGCACCCAGTCACTAACCTCTGGTGATACCAACTAACTGTCCAGCCTTTTGAGGTCTTTGATCTGATATTCAGACCCTTATATTCCCAACAGCTACAACTTGTTTGCTTTTTATATTATGCTCCGTTTACATAATGGCTATTAGATCTCCTTCATATGGACAAATCTGTAGTAAGTCTAAGTTTGTTCATTCTTTCACTGTAATACATTTTTTTTCTTGCCATCAAGTTTCATTAGAAGTTGTGTTCCAAGTACAAAATATTCTAAATATCTCACATTGTGTGTATGTGAAGTTGCTCCTCCCAGTGACTCTAGTCCTTAGTATACCCTTCCTTACTCCCTTCAGGATGAATTCTTCCCCAACTGGGACTCTAGACTGGAAATTAAGTAACAACCCTTCTCACCTTCCTCTAGGCAGCTTTCCCCAATCACTTTTCATGATCTGTGATAGAACTGGGGAAGCAACAGGAGAAATGTTTCACACTCCCAGCCTCCACCCACATCTGAGGGTTAACCACTAGGAGGTTAGCCGAGAGCTCTTCCCTTTTATTCCTTACCCCTGTCCTTTTCCCCTCAGGTTTGACCGGGAGTCTCAGTCCTGAGAGCTGGCTGTCAGCCCTATCTACTCTTCATTTTTTCCAGGAGTCACCTTAGTGGTGAATGAAAGTCATCAATGTTCAGAGTCCTACCTTGGCATGCCCAGTATTCCTCGACAGATACAAAGAACACATTTCCCTTTAGAACCCTCATTGTACTTCTCCTCTGTCAGGATTTTTGAAAATTAAAGAATAAAACATTACTTTTTGTGTAAGTATATAAAAAAATTAATTTGAGAGGAAACTATTTGTATTACCCTTTTTCACTATTATTTATTATTATGCATATTTTGATAATAGCTATATAGTACTATTAAGCTGGACTCTTGAACAGTCTCTCTGATAAGTTTTACCCTTTAAAGTCAAATTCAAATATATAAAGAACTCTTACAACTCAATAATAAGACAGCTCAATTTTTAAAATTCAGTACAGGGTATAAATACAATCCCATTATTGGGTATTGAAGAAATATAAATTGGATAAATGTGGTACATATGCACCATGGAATACTATACAGGCATAAAAAAGAACAAGATCATGTCTTTTGCAGGAACATAAATGGAACTGGAGGCCATTATCATTAGCAAACTAGCATAGGAACAGAAAACCAAATACTGCATGTTCTCACCTGTAAGTGAGAGCTAAATGATAAGAACTTTTGGACATGAAGAGAACAACAGACACTGGGGACTACTTGAAGGTGGAGGTTGCGAAGAGGAAGAAGAGTAGAAAAAATAACAATTCGGTACTAGGCTTAATATCTGGATGACAAAATAATCTGTACAGCAATCCCCCCAACACAAGTTTACCTATATAACAAACCCGCAAATGTACCCCAGACCTAAAATAAAAAAATTTAAAATTAAAGAAAATTCAAATATGTACGTAATTCTTACAACTCAATAAGACAGCTTTTTTTTTTTTAAAAAAAAGATCTGAATGCATATTTCACCAAAAAAGACAGGAATGTCTAATAAGCACATGAAAAGATGCTCGACATCATTAGAAAAATGCAAATTAAAACTACAATGAAATACCACTTCACACCTGCAAAAATAGTTAAAAAGACAAACAATACCAAGTATTGATGAAACTATAGAGAAACTAGAACTCTCATGAAAGGTGGTTTGGCCACTTTGGAAAAGTTTGACAATTTCCTTAAAAAGTAAACATAAATTTACCATATTACTCAACAAATCCAAATACTAGGACAAGCAGAAGAAATGAAAACACACAAAGACTTGTACAAGAATGTTCATAGCTGGATTATTCATTGGAAAATTGGAAAAAATCATCCAACTGTCCATCAACTAGATAAATAGATAAACAAATATTATAAATCCATGTAAAGAAATACTTTTCAACAATACAATAACAAACTACTGATACATGTTACACCATGGAGAGAATTCAAAAATGTTACGCTAAGTGAAAGAAACCAGGTCTCTTTGTCTGCAGTCTCTGCCAGCATTGCCAGTAGTGGAGACTGCAGAATAGCTTTACCTCACATCTGGCTGAGGAAAAGTAGAAGGAACCTGTTACTTTTTTTTTAAAAGGGGACAGGAAGGTCTTCTGTTGTGTACAGAAACGTCTTAAATGCTAATAAACATATTTCATTCATTGATTTGAAGGTTAACTTTATGGCTTTTCATGTTATGTTCCTTCTGCCTGGAATATTCTTGCATTCTAACTTCATCCTGCACTTCCATGAAGACCATATGTAGCAGGACTGCAGCCATATCAGATCCTGGCCCCCAGTTCAGAAGCTCTTTACCAGTCAGTCGAAGTCAAGACAAAAAGCCTATTTAGGACAGAAGCCACTCCTTGTCTCTTGAATGGAGCTAGGGGTGGAAAGAGCAGGGACACAGGTGCAGGCCCAAACCTGCTGTCCTTATGACACCAGGTTTTAACATGGAGCTGCAAGGAGACCAAGAATTTTAAATTCACACCTGTCCTCCAGATTTCCAAACTGAAGGTCCGTAGTCATTAAACGCTAACTTCCTATTCCTCCGTCCCCTGAGCCCCTGACAACCGCCATTCTGCTTTCTGTCTCTACGAATTTAATTTTTTTAGGTTATTCATATAAGTGGAATCATACTATATGTGTTACTTTGTGAGTGGCTTATCTGCTTAGCATAATACCTTTAAAGTTTATCCATGTTATAGCATGTGCCAGAATTTCATTCCTTTCTAGGCTGAAAATATTTCATTGTATGTATATGGCACATTTTGTTTATCCATTCATCCATCAATGGACATTTGAGTTATTTCTATCTATTGGCTATTGTGAATAAGTCTGCTATGAACATGGGTGTACAGATATCTTTTTGAGATCCATCTTTCAATTCTTTTTGGTATATTACCAAAAGTAAAATTACCGGGTTAAATAATAATTCTATCATTAATTTTTTGAGGAACCACCATATTATTTTTAACAGTGGCAGCAGCATTGCACAGTCCCACCAGAATATACAAGTTTTCAATTCCTCCAGATCCTTGCCAGCATTTGTTATTTGTGTGTGTGTGTTTGATAGTAGCCAACCTAATGGGTGTGAAGCAGTAGCAGTATATCATTTGATTTGCATCCAGGTCATTTTGAAAATAGATTTGTCAAGATGGGAGAATGAAACATGTTTAATTAGACAATTCATTAACTTCTCTTATAAATTATGAATTTTTATACATTTGACATGTAAGTTCCTATTTGTACTTTTGCCCTGGTATTCAGTATATTTAAGACCTATCCTGGTTTTCATGCAATACACTTGAAGAACATACAAAAGAAATACTGACAGTGTTAGGGAAAGTCCATGTTTAAACTCAAGTTGCTATGATAATTTTCTGTGAAAAAACATTATGAAAAATAATGTACAAAGCAAATTTATTCACATTGAAACATGCTGCTATGTTTTGAAAGATTTTCTCCAGTACATTAGTTTCTCTTTAAACTCCACATTTAAGTTACATTAAGAAGCTGGAATTAAGCTATAAAGATAACACTTATGGAGCCTTGAAATTGCTTTCTGAATTTTTCCTCACAAATGATATTCCCTGTTCCTCCTCTTAAAAACAGGAAAAGAAAGAAGAGATAAATACTTTTCCATCAAATATATCTAGTATATATCTTTTTAGGTTTTATTTAACTTTAACAGTTCATATTCAACTACTTTTAAATCATAATAGGTGACATATATTTTAAAATCTCCATTCCAAGTATTTAACACATTGTATGTATGTTAACTGGTCTTGCCACATTTCAAACCCTGGACTGAAAAGAAATCTTCCAATTTTATATGTATATGTGACCTGGAAGATACCATTAATCAGCAAGATTTTAGCTCTGAAATGTTCTTTTAGACGATATAGGTCTATATGTTTGTTTATGTGTAATTTTAGAAGTGACTGCTATTTATTTTCGAGTGAGGACTTTATCGCTGAGGATGATAAACGATGATAACTTTTTCTTTATACCTACTTAAACTCGTGGGGCAAACTAAACAATCTCATTGGTCTCATTTTATTAAATACTTAAAAATCTCAATTACCTGACTTGATTATATGAATATCTTCAATTATCACAGTACCCTCAAAATATGTACATCTAATGTGTATCAATAAAACATATTAAAAATATGTAAAAATTTATTTATATTAATTTATGCTATATATCTTTCTCTGTTTTATATACTGGTGTTTGAGATGAGATTACACTTGGAGAAAAGGATAATACTTGTGAAAATAATTTTAAACAGTTTCACAAAAACAGTATTAAATAGTATGCATGCTCTTAGCACTCTCCATTCAGACAGTGACAGTGTAAAAAGTTCACAGATTATCTTTAGGAATCAGTATGTTTTATCATATAGTATTTAAAAAAGACATATTCTTCAGTTGTAATCTTAATGTTCTTTAAAAAAAAAAATTTTAATGCCTTTTGTGCCCAGGTCTTCTATGAAGTTTAATGAAGTTGGTGATTTGGGGAGAAGAAATGTAGGGAGGATGAAAAAAGGGGGGGATACGGCTAGAGAGAGGATGGTGAACGTAACTTATTTTGCTCTGTCTTCACAATAAGCTAGAAATATCTCCATCTCCTAATCCATGTCTGAAGTAAAGGAAAATAGTTGGATCAACCATAAACTGTCATATGCTGCTGGCTCCTGGGTAAGTGGCTGTATATGGCTTCATCTCCGCTTCCTGTGCCTTTATCCAGATTGCCTGGGCACACGAAAGGGAGACCTGTTGAAAGATCCCAGTTAAAATAAAAAAGATTCAGCAATCCCACTTCTGGGCATATATCCAAAGGAAATGAAATCAGCATGTTGAAGAGATATCTGTGCTCCAATGTTGATGGCAGCGTTATTTACAATAACCAAGACATGGAATCAACCTTATTGTCCATCAGTGGAAGAATGGATAATGAAAATGTGATACACACACACACACACACACACACACTCAATGGAATACTTTTCAGTCTTGAAAAGAAGTAAAATCCTGTTACTTGTGAAACCTGAAGGACGTTATATTAAGTGAAGTAAGCAAGGCACAGAAAGACAAATACCATGCGATCTCATTTAACTATGGAATCTAAAACAGCTGAATTCATGGAAGTAGAGAGTAAAATAGTGATTACCAGGGTAGGGGGTAAAAGGGACTGAGGAGATACTGGTAAAATAATAATTTTTAAAAAGAGAAAATTAAATTTTGAGCAAACTAAAAGGATCCCCCCAAAACAGCTTATACCTACCAGCAACCTTAACTCCTACTAAATATCTTTTACTTTCTAAATAACAAACATTTAAGGTTCAGCAAGTTAATTATGTATATTTATTTATCAGAAAGAAGGCATTTGTCATCTGTCTTTTCCAAAATATTTCAGAATATCCATATGCTTCAACTCCTGGTTCTGTTGTCTTTTGAAAAGATACTTTTAACTTTTTTCAAATAATCTTCACCCATTTTTGGTGTTTATTTTGCAAATAGACAGTTACTGTTACAATTATGACTACAATGAGGGTATTGCAATTTATTTTGTTCTTATGCTGATATGATTTAAATTCATATTTTTCTCTCAAGTAAATGAAATGAGTGAATGTGAATTTTCTATATTGCTAATGAGCCTTTCTTTCTAATTCTTCAAATTGTACAAGCATGACAAATTTATTTCAGATTTTAAAAATTTGTTTCATGTATAGTCACTATCATTAAGAAATATAGTAAATATGTACAAGAGAGCTATATTAATATTATTTTACATAGTCTATTTCTGTATTTGTTCAATTCTACTTTTCCTTATTACTAAAATTTTCTGATAAAGCATTGATTAACAGAGACATAATCTCTGCCTTCAAGGAGTTTACTGGTCAGTAAATGGTTTAGGGCAACAAATCTTGATAGATATTTTTGTCAGTGCTTAATGCACTGAATCAAAATACTCCAGATGGCAGTTAGACAGTGGGCTAGTAGTCAGTGGGAGAAGTTGTGTTTTTAGCAATTTGGGGAAAGTAAGCTATTACTGAAAAGTGGCAAGATTTTACCACCTCTAGGAATTAATGAAATAGTCTAGCTTAGAATTTAAATCAGCTGTTTATAGAATTTCTCTACTCCTAGCACTGAAAAGTACTTGTTTAAGGTATTTTTATGGCTATCTTTGTATGAAAGCACAATTGATTAACACTATTGATTCTAATCATAGCATAAAAGCCTTGTCGTCCAAATACAATTATACCATATTTTCCCAAAATAGCAACAATCAGTACAGGTTAAAATATCTGTTATCCTACCATACCTTTTCTGGCCCCATACTGGGCCATTATAGATGAGCAGAAAGCATGCCTGTTAATGAACTGCCAACCAGCTGCCCAGTGGTGCTTTGGTGTGCATAATAGTACGTTATAAGAAAAACTACTGATTAGACTTGAGTAAGTTAGATACGATTCAGGCTTATGTTGCTGGTGGTGGAGAACATCACACTGTTGATAGTTTTTTAAAAGTGTTTTAATGAGCTATACTTGCGGGGCAGTGGGCAGTCCATGATTGAATGGATCTAGCCATTCAGGGAAAACCTCTCTGTGTAAATTAATTCTTCCTTTGTCAAGAAGGAAAGAAAGAAATAAAAGAAAAAGAAAATTTAGTATATGTGTTTTGGCTTTCTTAAAAGGATAGTATAATGACTCTATACAAATGTGAATAGATAACAGGTGATAATACTTACATACTTATGAAGACTTTATATAAATTTTATTATCATTATGTTCCTCTGTTTCTCTTTTCCTTTCCCAAGTTAATTGGCAGTTTTTATGTGCCCAGTATGTTATCAACTTGAAATTATTTTTTCCATCTTCATTTCACAACTCTTACTGCAACTCAACTTCTTATGATCATAATTATCACTGCTAAATGTTGATAACCTCGTAGCTGAAATTTATGTCTTATTGGTATCCTACCTAAAAACATCATATATGTTGCTCCCAAACCGTCAGTGGCTTTCTCTTACTACATGTTCAATTAACTCTTGTTTATGTTTCAGAAGCCTACATAAGGTACATGTAGCCTACAAAACTAATGTTGTTTTCCTCTAACATGGCTGTGTTAACTGTCCTTTCAACCACTCAGTGTTCTACACCAATCTCTATATTTTCTTTGCAGCAACTAGCTCATTCCTGCTCTCATGCCTTTCTTTTAATTGTACTCCCTTCCTAGAATGCCATCTCTTTTTTTGTGTCTACCTTAACTCCATCTCTTCTATGAAAACATACCTGAATGCACTGACGTATTTCTTGTCTCTTAACACCTTTGACAGTGACATACAGTTATAGTACACTTACAGTCTCATTGTTTTCTGTTTATCAATCTTGACTTAAGGCAGCAACTGTGTTTGTACACTTTCTTTCTCTTTTGCTATACCAATAACAGTCCAGAGTCAGCACATACATATTGCCTAGTTTCTTACTTTGTGTAATTAATACGTTAATAATTATAACTATTATTTATTGATCAGGCATTCTTTACCATGCCCTTTCCTAAGTGTTTTGTACACATCATGTGATTCATGTATCACAGTACCTTTATAAGGTCAGTTTCATTTATCCCTGAATTTATAGATTAAGGAATTGTGACTTAGAGAAATTGCCCAAGGTCACATGGCTTAAGAGCTGCAATTAGAATTCAGTTCTGCTTGTGTCCAAAGCTCTTGCTTTTTAACTTTTCCACAAGAAGTGTAAACCATGGTCCTTAAAGGAGCTTAAAATGTTGAAGAGACAAAAATCTAGATTATAGAGCAATTTGAGATAAAATGAGAGTTGCTTATATTTATATTTATATATATATATATATGTAATATATATGAACTTTGAGTACCAGGAATACACGAAGTAATGAAGAATAGAGTCTAACCTAAGCATTTGTAATTGTTTCCTTAAAAACTCATTGTCTACAGGAGGTATAGGTATGGGGTAGTAAAAGAGAATAAGAATGCAAGATTTTAAGTAAGTAATAGAAAGACTGGAAAGCTCTGATGAGTAATGAAATTTTAGAGATCACATCCAATCCCTGACACATTAGTTTCAGGGTAAGAGTCAAGTTATTCTGCAAGGCTAAAATACTGTGAGTCTGGTTAAACTAATGAAATTAGCGCTCTCTGTGTTCTCTTTCAGCTCTGCCGGTTTTTTTGTTTTGTTTTTTTGAGACAAGGTCTCACTATGTTTGCTGTGTTGCCCAGGTTGACCTCAAACTCCTGAGCTCAAGCAACCCTCCTGCCTCTGCCTCCCAAAGTGCTGAGATTACAGGTGTGAGCCACCGAACCTGGCTCAGCTCAGTCTTTTATGTTTAATGTCATCAGTTTGTTTAGTGTCATCTGTTTGTTTCTGATATTTTAAACAACTTCACTATTTATCATAAAAGTATGTTCATCATAATATACCTTATGTTAAACTTTGGGTTTTATCTGTCATTGTTTAAAGAAAGATGTTAACCAGATTTTAGCTTTAAAACATACATACATGCATGCATACAAACATAAGTGGGTTATATAGTTCTCCAGTGCATGTTACTCCATCCTTTTTAAAGTGCTAGTGCCCTTCTAATAGTCACTAGAGTTCATGCCCCTTCCCACTCTACAAGATCAACCAATGATTCTGTGACTATAGACTTCTCTTAGGGCAGACACTTTTTATTAGGCTTGATTTTGCTTCAAAAACATTTGATAAAAGAAGGAAACCGTTCATCATTTCTTGATTTCTTTGTTTTGAAATCAATCACTACACATAGTAGATAGAAAAAGGAGCATAATTTTTTGAAAGTTTGAATTAAAATAAGTCACAGCAACATTTTAAGAAAATTACCCACTCTTACGCATATAGCCAAGTAGAAGAATTATTTTCAGCTGCTTTAAGTTTACTGAACTTGTGTATTAACTTGTGAATGGGCAAGTTAGAATCCAGCAGTATTAAAATTCCTGATTGATCTTATTTGTCCATACTCAAAGTATGTTAAATTCTCTAGGACAAGGGTCAATTTTGCTTTGGTATTAAAATGAAACTTTTAAGAAAACATATATATGACAACAAATGTGTTTCAATACCTTGGTAAACCAGGAATATTTGATACGCTTGGTAGAAAATGCAATGATGTGGGAATAGTGGAAAACTGATCACAGTTGGGGAAGAGTAATTTTAAAATTTGTCCTTTTGCACAGAAGCCAAATATGAAAAAGGGAATATGGGCAATTCGGGAGAGAGAAAAGCACCGTAATGTTAACCATTCTCAAACTGAATAGCAGACTCATGAAAATCTCATCATAAATTACGTTAAGTCTCTGTATTCTGTAGAAATACAAGCAAGGCAAATGATATGATATTGTTGTTATAGAAATATTAGCATATTTAACTCTGTCTATCTCCTTTACAAATGTTTCTTCCCTTTCAACTCAAAAGCATTTCTTTTAGGACATTTTAACTCACATACACCTTAATTCCATATTTAAAAGGGTAAAAGTGCATTTATTTGAATGAGGAAAGAAATAAAAGTATGACTTTTATTTCCAAATATGTGTCATCTCCATCCTTTAAATCCTTTAATTCAATAAAGTATTTTAGAGTTTTTATACTGTATTTTTAATAGTAGTTCTTATATTTCTTTTGAAATTATGACTGTCTATGGTGCCTAATATTTAAATATTAAATCATCTTTAATGAATACTTGGTTAAGCTATTTAAATATCTAAATAACACAAATAACCAATAATTTTGTCAATATTTCAAAGAATTAAAGTTAAATTTTGAATAACTGTTTTGTTCACATTTCCTTTACCCACAGATATTATAATGTTCCATGTCATTAGTAATTATAAAATAATCTCATCTTTAGTGTATATCAGTAATAGGAATTTTTATCATCAGGTAGTAATATCCAGTGAAGTATTTTTAAAGATAAGAATACAATATATAATACAATATGAAATTCACAAAATGTAATATAGTTTTCTAGTTAATTTGTGAAAATATGTATATTTTTTAAATTCATTATTAGTTCATGCATTCTACTGGACAGAGTTTTAATACATAAAGTGATATCCTAGGATAACAAGTTATTTTCTTAAAGACTTTGTAAGTAGTTTAGAATGGTGACAGAAAAAAAGTGATTTTTATATTGTAGGATATAACGCATAGATTTTTAACACAGGTGGAGGAAATGGATCAATTCTGATAGTTTTTCTTTAAATAGTAAACTCTTGAGTCTTCATTTTTGAAGTAAATTATTCTTTTAATGTTTATGTAATTGAAGACAATAATTTTTATTTTTTCTAATTGGCAGGGATAGGAAAGATATAATTATTCCAACACATAAAAACCTTATGAGACAATTATTATAATACAAAAATATTTTTCTGGTTTTTCAGTTTTTCTCTGGAATATATTTTATATTACTTTGCATAAAAATAAGCCATAATTTTTAGTGATAATTGTAATGTCTTTTTATTTAGGTTATAGTATCTGGAGACTTAAGTATGTGTGTTTTCAGGTAAACATGTGCTGTCTTCAGTATTCGTTATTTTATTTATAGAGAGACACTGCTTATCAGGATCTGTGGCTTACCATGAGCAATTTTGTCTTTTGGAGTTTCTCTTTCAGAAAAAAAAAATTAAGATAATCCAGATAACTATTTGGAGGTTTTTTTCTTGCTTCTTTATAGAAGTTTTGAGAAGTTTTTTCTTGCTTCTTTATAGAAATTCGAGCTTGCATTGTAAACACTATCCATGGAATCTCCAGACAAATGAGAAATAAGAAACTGTAATGTGTGTGCATGTAATATTTGTAAATTTAATAATAAATGTATAATTAAATATTTAATAATTTATAGAATATATTTATTTAATAATTATTTCCTTATGTAGTTACTTAAAATTTTAACCAAGTGCGGAAGGAAGATGAAAAGAATAATAATCAAAATGCTTGATGTAATATTTGAATTTAATGTAACTTCCTTATTTTAGGATAATACATCATATGTCTATCATTATCAAAGTAAAATTTTTCTTTTATTAATTACTTGCACTATTTTTATTGCTTATTTAATAAGAACTATGAAGTAACGACTTAGTGGAAGAATATATGTTTTAGGCAGTTTTCTTTAAAACCTTAATCCTCAAGATAATTTGAGGTTTGTCTGTATGTATCATGAAGTAAAGTGAACTTTTGGCAAGCATCCAGTTAATTTTTATCAATGTAGGTAGACTGACCAGATGTTTTTCGAGTATTTTTTTTTCATTGCCTTTCATTGCCTTTTCTGTATTTCTATCCACCTAACCCTCAGAAAAATTGTTTCAGGTGCCCATTTCAAGAAATCAAAGAAAGAGGCATACAGGGCTTGAACCAATATGGATAGTAAGAAAATTACTGTGTATATGAAGCATCCTTTTGTAACATACTAGGTAAATTTAAAGTAGAACATAAAAAGCTCTTAACTAGATAATATGTTATACTTGCCTTCCATAGACATTGGAATAAAGTAAATATGGATGGCTATTGTTTGCTTTGAGTCCCTGGACATACTGAAGATGAGATCACTTATATGTGGTATCTGTCATTTCTCCTCCAAAAAGTAATGAAAGCTGAGGTGACAGTTTCTTGCTTTGAATATTCCAGTGCACTATACAAAATGCCCATAGGAAAAATACCACATCTGAATATATGTACTTTCTGAAAGATGCGTTTATTTTATTATTCATATTATTCTTTCTCCCTCTCTCTCTCTTTTTTTCTTTTGTAGCAGTTATATGCTGCCCAGCTAGCTGCAATGCAGGTATCTCCAGGAGGGAAGCTGCCAGGCATACCCCAAGGCAACCTTGGTGCTGCTGTATCTCCTACCAGCATTCACACAGACAAGAGCACAAACAGCCCACCACCCAAAAGCAAGGTACCCTTTTGAAGAAGCCACTGTCTTGGCACTTAGTTTTATTTTTCATTCAATGGTATTTATTAAATGTCTATTATATGCCAGCAGCTAGGTTAAACTCTGGGTGTATAAGGAGGTAAGAATCAAGTAAGGGCAACAGGTGTGCATGTAAACTTATCTGCATACATTTAATCATTTATTCACTTATTCAATATGCATGTATTGATAACTATAGTAGAAAATGTGAGAGATAAAAAAGATTATCATATGGGTATCTTGTACCCAAGGAGCTTACAGTCTGATTATGTAGATATTTATAAAAATTGCCAAATAACCATATTCTATGATACAAAATAAATTTTATAAAAAGTTGCAGATAAAGTACATTGGAAGTTATATTGGGTGGCAGAGATTATCTTCAGTGAGAGATCCCAGCAGGAGTTTGCCAGAGAAGGGACAACTGAAATAGACCTTAAAATATGAGTAGAATTAGAACCTACAGAAAGTGTTTTAAAAATATCTGTGACTGTTATAATATAATTTTAGATAAATCACCCTCCCAGTGAAATTATCATGTAAGGAAATGAAGATAATAGAAGTGTCAGAAGTAAGGCTATTTAGAAGTAGTTTTGTTTTTGAAGCTAAGAAAACATTAGAACACATAGAAAAGGATCAGGGAAAAGTCAAATAATGTATGTTTCTTGGCCTAAAAGGAGAGAGAAAATGATTTTAAGTTTGTATTTATATTAAGATCTTGCTTAAATGATATTGTATAAATATATTAAGCTTTCCATGCAAGAAGTAAGAAAAGAGCGATCATAAAGCAGCATTCCCTGAGAATACTCAGGGAAACAACCACAAAATATTTTGATTCTATTAGAAAATGTTGAATAGAAAGCTGACACAGGTAGTTTACCTGCAAAATATTTTTTTTTCTGAATTACCTAGAAAATTGCTTCTGTTTGCCATCCCATGAGTGCCATGTTGAAATGTCTAAAGCATAACAGAGTAAGAATAGTCAAAATCATTGAAATACACAGAGAAAACGATTAGAAAATATTTAAAGAGAAAAATACGAGAATCCTAAAAAAAATCTTTCTCTAGTACTCTGATGGCTCTGTCAGGATGTCTTTCGGAGTTATTGTATGTTCCAGAGAGTGATTCAGTAAGGAGAAAGGATCAGTCAATCATTTGGAAAAGGGCACTCCAGCTTCCATCTTCCTAGAACTCCCCAGTCCTTTTCCATATTATTAAAAGAAAAATATTTTGGGGAATATAACTTAACCTGGACAAGGACCTTAGACCATGGTTTTCCAACAGTATGTGGAAATATATAGTGAAAATTACTGTATATACTATATTGACAATAGGAGTATGCATATGCCACTTTTAAGATCTATTTCAGCTGTTCAAAGGACCATGCATCTTCTGTGCTTAATATATATCTAAGGTCTGGTCTGCTCTTCTTTATAATCACAACAGCATAAGTTTTTAAAACTTGCTAATTATTTTAACATTTATTAAATAAATTTAATTTTAAAGCAGTCATAATTTTAGTGTTTCTGTGGACCAGCAGTTTTAATATATTACCTATAAAAAAGTGTACTTTCGATAAATAGCTGTAGCAACATACTTATTGTCACGCACAGATACATCTGTGAGATATTATTCTCTATTTTTTTCCTTGACTTATTGATGTAATTTCACATCATGTTTCATAATGAGGCTTTACATCAGGACATTTCACTTTATGATTTTCAGATATGTAGCTCACTTTTAAATGGCTGATAGATTTTTTTCTTACACCTACAATCACTTTTTGTCATTGATACCTTCTCACCAGATTACTTATACAAATCATCATGAAGCTTTTGATGTCAGTCAGCCTCATCCATTTATGCATCTATTCATTTGTCCATTCACTTATTTATCCATTCAAAAGTTTATTGAGCAGTTGCTACAATGATTTTTTATTAGGTAACCAGGGAAAATGCTAATGTAACTGAAGGTTTGCTTCGCTAAGATTAAGAAACTGTTTTATGAGCTATATAGTTCTATACATTCATAGAGCCTTGTAGACTTTGTTCAAAAGAGAATGATTATTTCAGTAATGTCAGAAATCTGCCACACCCTGTGGTTTTATATACCTCTGTTTATTTAATACAAGTGAAAAAGTAGATTGTGTTTCTATAGCCATGATTATACACTATTTAAACATATATTTATAGTTCTTCTTTGAAATTCAATTACTTTTTGAAAATGAGCCTTTATGAATTTTCCATCTTATAAAGTTTAAGAAAACAGTGGGTGTTGTACTTCTGTCCATCCATAATTATTGTGAAATACACAAAGGTTTAACTAAGAACAAAGTGCCTCTTTTCAAATAACAACAATGATTTAATAAAAATATGCCCTTTCTATGCTCAGTGCCCTCTAGCATACTGTCCACAACCATTCTTATTGTCAGAAAAGGTTTCTTAAATGTGTTTGTGTTTTAGCTCAGCAGTAAAATGTAGTGGGTTAAAAATAGCCACATCAGTAAGTAATACTGTTGTCATTTTAACGAAGAACATGGCCAAAAAAATACAACCTACAGTAAATAAAGAGAACCCATTACAATACATGAATTTACTTTCTTGTAGCTTGGAATTGACATTTATACATAGCATAATAAACATTTTGACTTCACAAAGCTATTTTATTCATGTATAATAGCTATCATTTATTATCATATTTATGTTTTTAAGCAATCTATTATTAATGTCTTGGGGGTATTTTCTGTGTGTTTTATTGGCACATTTTCATGTCTATCTTACCATAAAATAGAACTATTTTATTAAAGCATTTTGTTTTGTCTACATGCCTACCTGGCATAAACCAAATTGATGGTTTAAGTTAAACGTACATTTGCTGTTTGGAACAATGGAATCATAAGTCATATCCAGGTGATGATGTGAGGATAATGATCTTATTAATAGCTGTCAAAAATTAACCATGTTCTCTGAGTTGTATTGCCTGCCCTTCTTCCTGGGTATGCCTTTGCCTTTGACTCAGAACTCTAGAGAAGGACACAAACAAAACTTATTTGCAATTTGCAAAAACTGGAAGGGGGGAATAGAAAGGAGGGGGCTCCAAAAGACTGTAAAATTGTACAGCATGAGTCCTCTGATGCATGCTGTTTTCAATCTGCTGTGTGCCAGTTGGAGGCTTGGGGAGTGTGTGCGCGAGAGAGAAAGGATAATGCTGAGAAATGATAGAGTGGCTGTGACCTCCAAGCTCAGCCTGGAAATCCAAGACATTGATTTCACTTAGCATTCCTGCTGAGAAATCTGGCAGAGTTCAGTTGTAATAAAAGAACAAGATTCTGTTCTAATGGTAATGGCGTATGACAGACATATCACTTTGTCTGTCCTCAGCACCAGAGAGAGGAGAATTGGAGAAAGGTCACCTGACCTGCCTGTGGTGTTGTACGAGTGCTGTACTGGGCTTTGAACTGCCGCCCAGGAGCATAATTATTTATAATATTAAATGTTCAAGAAACCTTTAGAGGACTCACAGTGAACCTCTGAAAACGGCACAGTGGAATTGTGTTCTGTAAATGTGGAAACACGAAAAGAAATCTGGTCTGTTCAAAGTCTGCATTCAAGAACATGCATAGTGTTGCTTCTTGAGTTACAGGTCCTTGAACTTACTGTTTGTGAACTGTTTGCATTCATGCCTGACATGTTGTCATGAGTTACTCTTTCTTTTCTCAATGCCTTGGTTTTATTAGTCACAAGCCAAATATATATATATATATATATATATATATTTTTTTTTCCCCCATGGTCTATCTTGCCAAAGACTGGATGATACAGAATTAAGAGCAGTGACAGATTTTTAAAATTTTCTCAGCTGTTAAAATAAAATATTTCTAAATACGTGTATGCTTGTCTCTTTAGCAATTATTTAATTTGTTCCCCTTTGGATCTTACTCCAGAGCTATTTTTTTCATTGACCCACAAAAGCAAATATATTTAGCTCTTCACAGATAGTATTTTCACTCATGTGTGTCCTAACAGCTGAGTTCATGGCTAAATGTTGGTAAATAAGTCTGAATGAAAGTATAAAACCTTGAACTCTGTGACAGAAGATCCTAGTTTAATCAAAATTGTAAAAATAATTCTACCTTTTCACTTTAAAGAAAATTATTTAATTGAGGTATTGTTAAGCAGTATTGGCATTTGAATCACATATGCAATCACATTGCTTTGAAGCTTTGAATATGCTTATAGCCTTAACAAATGTTTTAATTCCTTTGTTTATAGTTCAACTTTCTGCCACAGAATGAACCAATGTGCAATATATTCAGTGACTGTCATTTTTGCACCACATATTTATTTAAATGAATTGGATGACCTTTCTTTGTGATAGTAATCGATCTTTTGATACATTTGTTTTCTAAGAATAAATTATTTCTTTTAAATTTAATGGAATCAGTGTCAGGCTTCAGACAGTTCCTTTAGGAGGAAGAGTATTTAGACTCAGTTTTACACACAGCTCATATAATTATTAGTTATGAATAGGCTTATAATTCTATATTATCAGAGGTCCTCAAATGCTACAGGTGCGCTAAACATCCGAACTTCACATTTTAAGTGTTCTGCCATTGTAAAAGTAGCTACCTCTTGGAAAATCCTAAGAGCAACTTGTAATTACCATTAAACCTCCCTTGATATTTGATGGAAACTTACATATTGCCTGCAGCAGCCAAGAACAGTCAGTTTAAAAAGCTGATGACAGAATTCCGGGGTGCTTTTCTTTTAACTTTGCTGTGACCCTAGTCATACCCCAAGTCACAGTTGTATTTCTATCAATGGCAAGAGCACACAGATTTTCCGAATCAATTTTTTGTTCTTTTCGAGTACTTCTGGCGGTGATGTTCCCATTTGCTCAGCAGTAGCACCTGGGAGTATGACAAGGAAAAGAAATGTTTCTCCAACAAGCCAGAAATGGCCCTACCCAGCTGACCAGACACAGTCAGATTCTTTGAGCTGCAATATCCTTATAATATTGCTTCAAATTCAGAAACAAGAACTGGGACTTTATTGTTATCTGATCCTCTTTCAAAGGCATAGCAAAGATGTTGCCCAACATGGCACCATGTGTTGGTGTTAGTAATATCAGCAGTGCCGATGACTCCTATTAGGCAACCTATTTTTTGCTGAAATGGTACCAATCACATAGTTTCAGGCTATCAAGTAAACGTTATATCAATACACACTGATCTGCAGGGTAGAATTTTATAGTTTAATACTATGAGTCACAATTTGTGGTACACATACACACAAGATTACTTAGCAATATGCTAGTAGTACGAGAAATCAGAGGATAATCAAGATTCATCTTGATTGAGGATTAGTTCTCACAGGAGATTCGGGAAATGAAAGCATTTTTGGTAATTTGAGACAGTGTTTTATAATGCCAAGTGGGGAAAAAGGCAGCATACAAAAGCGCAAATACAGCACAATCACAACCAAGTCCACCTACCACTAACACAAAGTATAGAAACATTATTTTTAATATTGTGACAAAAAAACATCTGTTAAAGATAAAGCACAAGACAACAAAGAGACTTCATGTGTTTGAAATGGACTAGGAAGTGCTAGGGCCTCCACAGGAATATTTCTACGGTGAAAAGTTCAAAAAGCAATGCTCAGCATAACTATAACCTCATTTAATATTTTTCACATTTCGTCTGACCATGAGAAATTTTGAGTAGTAGTTTCTAGAGGTGTTATTTCCAATATGTAAAAGTTTCAGAATACTACTATTTGACTTTCTGAGAGCTTTTCAGGTTAAAATCTCAATGATGACTTACTACACAGGACTAAAACTGGTCTGTGAATGTAGTATTTCTAAGTAATCCACAGTGCTGAAGTAGTATTAATAAAAGAGGAGCTGCCATTTATCTCTATGTATCAGCGTCACATCACTGATCCATCCTGAAACTGTTGGGAGTGGTACTTTTGTAGATTTCATTTCTCCCACAAGTTCAAGATGGAAAGGGGTATTAGCCTCAGCTAATTATAACCACATTTAAATTGACCATTTCTATTCTTAACAGTATCTGACATATCACTTAAATGCTAGAATTTCAATAAATTTCTCTGTATGCTTCGTTAAGTAGCTATTAAAACTCCCCTCTCCCTTTTATTTCAATATCTGTGAAACAACTATTTTGTTAGCCTTTGAGATGTGATATGGATGTGTCATATACTCAAGAGGTGAATTCGTATAAGAAGAATCACCCTGTAGAGTTAAACTGCAAATGCAGCCCATTATCATTATAATCACTTCCTGGGTGGGACTTATTTACAGTGGATATAACATAGTCACCCTGTCATTTTAAATAAAATAGTTTTCTTTTTGTGGTTCTGTGTTGCTAAATGGAAGTAAGTTAAGTGAAATGTTATCAACAGGACCCCTGTGATGAGCCTCCTCCTCTCCCTTTCATCTTTATTCAGCTGATGGAAATCTCAAACAGCTAGGTACTTAAACAGAGGCTTTTCTGAGCTCTGTGGTATTAAATGTCCAAATAGGTCATTAGGCGATATATTCTTATGACGCAGAAAGTTGGGGGTTGGTCACATTTTTACCATAAAAACAACAAAAATTATAAAAGAGGCTAGTTGTAATCTCAGCATTAAACAAAAAAGCAAAATATGCAGAATGATTTAGGTAATGTCCTTTGAATCCTACCAGCCGGGGCTGTGTATCCCAGTATACTGATTTTTTGTTTTGACAGGAACTTGTCTCATGCACACAGCGTGATGAGCTATGTCAAAGCTTTTTAATAATGCAAACCACGGGGAAAGAAGAGGATATGGAGCATGTGCAGACTCAGGATGATCCACAGAATCATATTTTTTAAGGGAAACTTGCACTCTAAAATAGGTGCAACCTAAAGTAGATTCACCATCTAAAAATCTGTGTATTTGAAGCATTGTGATCAAAAACAGCAGGCAGTTAAAGTAGGGAAATAAAAACAGAACAATAAAAAAGGATGTCTAGATATACGGGTATCTAATCTCAATATCGTAGCTGAAAATGCTAAGTCATTATTATGTCAGACTGAGAAAGCAAAAGTTCATTTCTGTAGTTGCTCTCTTTTGGGGGGAATCATTTATAATTTTGACTTCCTAAAGCATACTGTAAAACAGTTGAAGTATTTTGTTTTATATGCTAAATGATTGATCATTGCTTCCTTTGGAGCTGTCAATAATCAACTCGTTTTTATCACTTTAGCTGTCACCTGTACTGGAACTGTTTGAATTAGGTCTTGGTATGTGAAACTAAGGAGGACTATTCTTAATGTCAGAGTTGGTTCTCTCTCTTTATTAAATATATGCGGCTTGTACATTCTTCCTTAGTCGTAAAATAAGAAGAATTTTAGCAGTCTCTCTTACAGAGATGCCTTATAAGTATAAATTTGTTTGTAAAATGACAACAATTGCTGATGTCTTATTTAGGTTGATGGGAAATAGTATATATGCAAAATTATTCAATCGATTTTATCTATATTTTTCACTAGAGAGAACAAAGAATACTATTAGAATTTTTAAACATTACAAAATGAAGAGCAGAAAGAAAACATTATACTAACTAAACAGAGGTAGACGTGAGGGTTGGAAAATAGATATGTAACATTCCAAACTGAAGACAAGTTAAAAATCCAAAGTACTCAACGGTTGTATTTATTTGATAAAATGTATAAGAAATTTTATTTATAGAGGCATGAAAGTTTAAGTCAGAAGGAACCCTAGAAGGTATTCAGTCTAAGACATAATAACCCAGTCACAAGGTCACTTTGCTTCTGCCTAGAGTCTCTCAATGTCAAGAAGCCCATCAGTAAATGAGCTGGCATTGTCTTATTCAGACATTCAGACATCAGGCATTGTCTTTTTTGTTATTTTCTTCATTTTTATGAATATAGGAGTATAAGTATAGTTGTGTTACAGGGATATATTGCTTAGTGGTAAAGCCTAGGTATACTCATAACCTGAATAGTGTACATTTTACTCAACAGGTATTATTTCAGAATAAGTCTTAATATCACAATGTTCTTATTTAAAGAGAACTGAAAACACTTTCCAGGACTTTTTCTTGTCGTTTCACTGAATAGCAATTATATTAGTCAGTTCTCCTTCAGTTACACGTGATAGAAAATGGAAGTACATTTGGTCACTTTTTTAAAGTTCTTCTGATTCCATGTGTGGTTTAATCAGGAGCCCAAGCAATGTCATACACAGTTGGTTTGTATCTCCTAGCTCTGCTCTTTTTTTTGTTCTTAAAAGGACTGTCCCTTTTTAGCGTTCTATAGCACCCTATGTTTACATCTACCATTCACTGACTCAAATATTGTTCCTATCATGTATCCAGTTTAGGTCAAGCCAGTAGAACTACAGCTGTAAACAAAACAGTAGTTCTCTTACAATTTTACAGTGTAATGAGGAGAAGCAAACTATGAGCAATTAAACAAATAGATAATCTTGTACATGGTAAGTGCTATGAAGAAAACAAAACATGGTCAAAGATAGTGTTCTGGGGACAAGAAAGGGAATCTTCTTGAGAGCTTTAAGGAAAGCCCTCTCTGAAATCTGAAAAAGAAGACACCTGTAAAAGTCTAAGGAAAGGATATTCCAAACAGGAGGGAAAGTAATTGCAAATACTCTAGTATGTGAATGAGGCTGATGAATTCAAGGTTCAGAGAAAGGCTAGGGTAGTTGAAGTGCAGTGGCCATGAAGGAGAATGATAAGGAGTGATGTTGGGAAATGAGAAAGACCAGATCCTATAGGATTTTTTCATGCTCAGGACTTTGAATTATATTCTAAATGCTAACTTTTAAAGAGAAATGATATATTTTCTATCCATCACACTACTTATCAAGCTGTTGTTATTATGTACTCATTGTCTTCCTCTTAGGATATTATGTCTTTGTAGCAAAGGAATTCTTTTCTTTTATCTCCTGTGTCAATTAATTAATATTTTAAGCACTTCTACAGCACTCCCTTAGAAACACGCTGGAATTTGAGCCCTAATGACATATCCTGGGTGTTACTGTTAGAGAGACATAATTCCACAAATATTTGTTAATTGCCTGTGAGGTGTTGGAGTCCTAGCACCTGAGGATAGTAGTGAACAGGGTAGACAGATATGTGTGCTCGTGTAGCACAGTGTATAAAGTGAGGGATATGAAGAAGAATGTAGATAGAGACAATCAGATATAGTTTAAGAAGAGCCACAAGTACAGACGAGGAGTGTAGATTCAATCCAGAATATTTCCTGTGTTTTTTTTTTTTCTAGATTGTTTCATTAGAGATTTTTCACTGGCATTATAGGAAAACACAGTTGATCATACCTGTCACCACCTATGTGAAGCAAATTACAAGATCAAGTTTTTGGCATTAACACTATTACATGAGTATTGATCTTTAAAAAGTCACTTAAAAAAACTATTAATTGCTACATATTAGTGCTCACAAGAGTTTTGGGACTCTTGTTTTACTAAATGTCTTTTAAGTAGGTAAACAAGTCACTTAAGGAAAAACACCCAAATTTCTGATTAGTATGATTTTTGCTTTCATATATATTTTTTAATCCCACTTCCCTCTCTCTTTCTCTCCTTTCCTCTCTTCCTTCTTCCCTACCTCTTTCCAGTTAGTATATGCTTTTTAAAAGTCATACCTCCTGTCATACAAGCACACAATGCCACCTGCTTAACATAAACACCATTGATTTCCAATAGCTTCAAAGGTTGCTTTAAAAAAAAAAAAAAGAAACACCAAAAACTTCTGTAAAGGTTTCATAAAATTTATTTAGATAATATTATTTTCTTGGTTAAAAAAAATCATTATATCATTTATTTAGACATGTACTTACTTAAAGCACTTAATTTTCAATTCATATTGGTGAGATTGATGAGTTTATATGCAAAGATCTAATACATCAGTTTTATTCCATTATATTTCATAAAGCGAGATTCCTTTTGGTTTTACATGTTTTCACATTGTCTTACGTACATACAATATGGAAGTGGCATTAACTGCACTAAATTAATGTAAGGAGCGATAGAGATTATTTTAATCCAGATCCTGTCCAAAATATTATAAGAAAATGAGGTTCTCCATCATTATTCATATAGATTCTCGTTACTACTAATAATCAACTGAAGAACACAGTCATTCTTACCTATGGTTTTTAAAACAAAGACCAGAAATTGTTTGACTTGATTAGTGTTAAATGTAGGGGAAAAAAGTCTTCAACAGATGCAGTGTTATGATTTACATTAACTAAATTGTTTAGCATCCATGTAACACTATCAAAGGAATTTGTACACACACATTCCTTGTCGTACGTATTGTAAAGTTGGAGAACATAGGAAGCATGGACTACCTATTTGAAATTTAGAATAACTATTTCTTTTAGGAAACAAAGCAATGTTATATCTTTTATTTAAATTGAATATACATTTGGAAGTTTGTCTATATTGAAATAAGAATTTTGTTCATTGAAACTTTCAGCTTATAAATATTAAATTTGAAACATGCATTCTCAATGGTTCAGAATTATTAACATTGCTAAGAACCTCACATCTTCATTGAAACCACAAATTAGATTTTATTAAAGCTCTGTCGTAGTGCTTTGCAAGGCCAATTGCCAGTATCGGGGTTCTGTGGGAGGCTTTCATTTAAATTGGATCTTTAAAGAAGCAAGGAATCTTATTTTTTCTACTTTATTATATAATTTGAGCTGTTATGATTTGTTGTGAAATTTTGATGACTTTTGGCAGTGTAGATATTTCATAAATAGGAGAAAAATAGAGGCCAGAAATAGGATAAAATACTACAAAAATTCTTCTCTTGTGGTATTTCCAGTAGCACTTAAAATAACATAAGAAAAAGAATACTGTTGTGAAGTATGTTTTAAGAAGCATTATGACAGCAACAGGAATGTCCTTAAATAGGTACAGATTTGTGTTTTCTGTACTTCTCTATGCAACTCTTCTGAGGATCAAAGTTTCATTTTAAGTCAGTGGGAGCTCAATATTCAGGTCAACCCTACATGAATACAGGGCAAGACAAGAATTTTGGGTCAAATGATGGAATTTTTAGTGCCAGTTTTCATGCAAATAGTGCTGTCATTTATCCAAAAAATGATGATTCTGGTCCTATTTTAAGAGAACCTATAGGTACTTTGTTTTGGTTTTGCTTATCATCTTTTTCTATTAGCATTCATTAAGTTGCACTGAACTAGAATTCTGATTTGTTCTATCTGGGACGTTAGTTTATGGAGTGACCACAAAATAAGTGAAGGAGATATCCTTTCTGTAGGATGGATCACATTAGAAACATATCCTCTATCTACTGAATTTTAAATAGCTGGCCCCTATGTGCTCTTAACTAATGTATACTTGATTAATGTTTATGTTATAATAACTCAATCCTAATATAAATTGAACCCCAGTTATCACAGTCTGTAATATAGTTTTCACTGTTTCAATCTCTGCAAAATTACACTTATTAATACAACACAATCTAAGAGAATGTGTCTGTATAAAGTTCTTTTAACTGCAGTGATATGTTTTCTAGCTATTGTTAAGGTGAACTTTTGAACCTTTGTATGACTATATTTTTTAGAATTTGGGCATATAAAGTAAGAAATTGAGAATTTAATAAGACAAAAAGAAATAATTAAGATTTAAAAAAAAATTATCTTTCAGACCAGGCACGGTGGCTCACGCCTGTAATCCCAGCACTTTGGGAGGCCAAGGCAGGCGGATCATGAGGTCAGGAGTTCAAGACTAGCCTGGCCAACATAGTGAAACCCCATCTCTACTAAAAATACAAAAATTAGCCAGGCTGGTGGCAGGCGCCTGTAATCCCAGTGACTCAGGAGGCTGAGGCAGGAGAATCGCTTGAAACTGGAAGGCAGAGGGTGCAGTGAGCCGAGATGGCGCCACTGCACTCCAGCCTAAGCAACAAGAGTGAAACTCCATCTCAAAAAAAAAAAGGAGAGATCCACTTAGAATACAGAGTTAATAAAATATAACTTGTCATAAGTGAGTCATCTCCTATTGGATAAAGAAGGAGAGATGAGAATGTTTTCCTTTGGAAACAGACATGTTGTTGATCTGTTCCAAGCAAGAGACTTTACATTTTGCTTGAAACAAAGCAATATGTTGTTTATATAAATTTTTAAAAATCCTGTAATGACTGTTATTCATAGATGAGGTTTCTAGAATTAGTTTTAGAGGATGTCAAAACAACTTCTATTGAGAATTTTTCAGTAAACCTTTTGAGCACCTCTAATATGCTGGACACTGGTAGAGTAAAAAAAAAAAAAGAACAATTAACACATTGGATGATGTAATGGGGGAAAACAAGTAAGCCAACAATTAAAATACTGTATGCTAAGTGCTATTCAAAGAATAATATGAAGGTCAGGAAGAAAGTTTGTAACATAACCTGGGGAGAAATAGGAAATAAGGAAATAGAGTTCCAGAAGATGTGACATTTAGAAGGTTTTTGAAGGAAAATGGAAACAGCCTGTACAGAGACACAGAAGTATGAATGAATAAAAGGTTGGATTTTATCTGAATTTTTGAGAAAGAAATACGGTTGAGTATAATACATCTGTAGAACTTTGTGAATGAATTTAAGAAGAATGAAAATGTAAAGATACAAGTGTCTAACAAATGAAGTCTAACCTCCTTACCATGGCGTTCTGCAATCTAGCCCCACCTACCTCACAAGCCTGATAAACACTTCTGCCTTTCTCCCACTTCCAGAAATGTATACTTCAAATGAAATCACTTTCTCATGTATCATGCTATTTCACTTCTTTTTTCCTATGTTGTGACACTAGACCTCTCTGGGTTGCTTCTGTCCTGTTCATTTCACTTTTCTTTTTTAGCACTACTAGTAATATAGTATCCATCTAAACCATCATTTCTATATAGAATTCTATATAAAATTGGCTATTACTTCCTATGTCACCCCACTGCACAAACACATACTCCTTTAATAGTATCAAAGCACCCTTATAATACTTCATTGTACTTGTCTTCCTTTGTATGGTGCTGAGTCCCATGAGGATAGGGATTATAGCTTAATCATCCTTAGCACCAAGCACAATTCTTGGCATGTAAATAATGCTTTACTTCTTTTAGAAGAATAAATAATCAAAGGTCAATGGCTTGGATCATTGGAAGATATACAGTAGGAGTAGAATAAGATTGTACCTAAGAAAAATGGAACAATGTTATTTATACAAAAAGATTATGAAATTTAAAAGTAAGGCTTGTTCTTATTTAACCTGTCAGTCTATGTGAAATACGCTGGATTTAGGAAATATGAGCCTGGAGATAGAGTCATCACTGGAGGGAGATTATCTATAGTGAACCATGCCTTACTTAACAGCCCTTACTGTGCTTTGAATAAAGTATTCACCATTTACCTCTTTTTGCCCTGGTTCTGATTGTGAAATTAGCTTTTTTAGATATCTTGAAATTAGGAAAGGTGTGATGTAGAAAACTCAGCAATATTAAGGTGACATAAATGAATTAATTGGCATTCTGTCTTATTCATTACCTTCATGAGTTGGTTTACTATGAATACATCTTTGAGTGACCTCGCTTACATAAGTTGCTGAAGAATCAAGTCAATGCTGAAATGAAAGGCACAAGCCTATACAATATTGTCTAGTTTTGTTACTTTGTTTAATTGACAGTTCAAATAAAGTTTTAGGAGGAAAATTTTTCCTTTCATTTTGTAAGATTATTTTTCTCTGCTTGTCTCTCTCTTTTTTTTTTTTTTTTTTGAGATGGAGTCTCACTCTGTTGCCCAGGCTGCACAGTGGTTTGGTCTTGGCTCACTGTAACCTCTGCCTCCCAGGTTCAAGTGATTCCCCTGCCTCAGCCTTCTGAGTATCTGGGATTATAGTGCCTGCCACCATGCCTGGCTAATTTTTGTGTTTTTAGTAGAGATGGGGTTTCAGTATACCTTTTATGCCAAAAATATCTAGCTTAAAAATGGCAGAGAAATATCTCACCCATACACAGACATATTTGTTTATAATATATATATGGATATATTATATGTATGTATGGATATATTACATGTATGTATAGTCAAACATCACTTAATGATGGAGATACGTCCTAAGAAATGTGTCACTGGGTGATTTCATTGTTGCATAAACCTCATAGCACGTACTTATACAAACCTAGATGGTATAGGCTACTACAGACTTAGGTTATACAGTACAGCCTATTGCTTCTAGGCTGCAAACCTGTACAGTATGTTACTCTATTGAATACTCTAGGCAGGTATAACAAGATGGTATTTGCATATCTAAATGTAGAAAAGGTATAGTAAAAATATAGTATTCTAATCTTATGGGACCACTGTCATATAGGCAATCTATGGTTGACCAAAATGTTAGTGTTCCCATACAGTACATGACCATATATTTATGTGTGTGTGTGTGTGTGTGTGCATGCATGCGTGCGTGTGCATGCGTGCTATCCCATACTACAATAATCAAAAATACAGATCGATTTTATCTGGCAATATAATGGATCAAAGCAACATTCAAATAAGATCAAATATAAGGCAAATATACTCATTCTTTCTCTTTAATTCAGTCTAAATTGTATGATCAAAACTCTTCTGTAATGATGTCATTAGAGTTGTGATATAAAATCTTTTATGCAATTCAGACTGTTAAATGTATTCTTTTAATGTTATGGGCTGGGAAAAATTAAACAAGGAACATTACAGCTGAGTTTCACTACACATTAATTATTTTAATTGACTATTTCTTAAATGAATATCTGATAAATCAGTCTTGCAATTCCTCATGCATCATGACATGCTTAACTCAGTGTAGACACTTAAGAATCGTTATGCTGTGAGAGCTTTAATACAAATTCAAGATTGTGATAATTAAAATCAAACTCTTACCTGATGCTAAGTTCTAAGCCTTTTCATCTTTATTCGAATTTTCTTTAACCCATACCTTGAATTTAATATTGTAACTTCAATAGGCAGAACATATAGTCAAGCTAAACATCTTTAACATGTTGAGGAAAAAGTATTTTGTCTCCAGAGCACAACATAAAAACTGGCCTTAACTGACATTCTGTATAAATAGTCATCACCTCTTGGAATTCTTTAAAGACATCAGTTCTCTCCTGGTCATTGCCATGAAGACAAAGAATGCCTTAATGACACTATTGAGGTTATCATAGGAGATTTGCAGACATCAGCTATAAATCACTATAAAATGGCCTGTGGGTAACCTTTGACACAACTCATTTGAAATAAACTGGGGATGGATTCATAGCCTTTGGCCGAGCCAGTAACTGGGCTAAAGGTCTTTTCCATCCTCTCCTTCATTTCTTGCAATGTTAGTTCCTCTTCAAGTGACTGGAAAGGAATTGGATGTATATAAATTGACATGTGTATTATGTTAAAGCCAAATACGTCTATACAAATAATAGTGTTAAGGATGTTTATGGTGTTTATTTGAAATATGTGTTCTTTTGATATAAATTTTAGGATTATGAATATATTTGGAATTTATCGTAGCTGCTTTGTTAAAATACTTCATGAGTTAGTGTCATAAAAATTTTGCAAGAGTCTCGATCAGTATTACTCAAATTGAGCATTCCAAGGTCCCTTTCTATGGGGTATAAAAAATTCTTCAGAATTAAAAATAAAATACATGATTGAAGTCTAATTTTTCAAAGAAATTATTACTTAATGATTACTTTTCCTATTGGCATATAATAATAGAGAAACAGCTTTGAAAAGTTGCCTAAACTTACACCTTTATGACTTGGGTTCAAGTCCCAGACTTCCTGGTGATATGACTGTGAGCAGATTTTTGAATATCTTCAACCTCTTTCTCTTTATCTGTGAAGTAGGGTTGATGATATCTCATATTTTTGCTGTAAGGATAAAATAAAATATATGGAGCTGCTTTGTAACTTGTAAAACTTGGATGTCAAGTAAATCATATTAGAAAATCAGCCCTGAAAAGTGAATAGCTATATAATATTTTTAATTATTTTTAAAATTTAGAAGTTTATAGGTAATGAAAGCCACTAAACATATTTTCATAGTTTTGTAATGTGTAACTTACTCTTCAAAATGTTTATGTAACAAATAGTGTATTGGGCTTTAAGCATTTCTTTCTTCTTTAAAAACTAGCTCTCTCCCTGACAAAATTACATTATAAAATCAGCATTTCTTTTGGTGTAGGGAGAAGTTCTCAGGTAAAAAAATATGAAAAGTGTATAATGTATAATTCCTGTATTCAAACAGACCTATACTGTGCCTTTTATTTACTCTTTAATAGGTTAATTATGAGAGAAGAAAAAAGGAAAAAAATACTTTAAGTCAATCATAGTTGGCAAATAATTGCTTTGATGAATATGTTGAGGAGGGGAAAGTAATCTTTAGGTCATTTCTGGTAAAAATTCATCTAATCAAAAAAAGCAAATTTTTGAGACTTAATTTTCCAACAACTCATGCCCTTGATATCTTTTTGTGTTTTCAGACTCTTAAAAAAAAAAAAAAGTTGTCTGAGGATTCACAGAATAAGAAAATAATAAAAAGTGTAAAAATTAAACATCTAATATCCAAAATTCAAATTCAAGGATTAATCACTTTACTGACAAAGAATTCAATCTAAAGAATCCAAACTAAATGAAATGCAAGCATTTTTTCCCATAAAACTCTTTCTTCATGACGTTATTTTAGATTAATCATATGATATTTATTTCACTATTGAAGTTTCCTAGCCACTTACATTGCCTTAAAATGTTTTATCTTCTAGTGTATAAATTTCTTCTCTCTCATGACCTATCACTCTCTTATGAATAGTGCTAAAAGATGTTTGTCGAACAAGTTAAAGAATGAACCTACCACGTAGAGGAAAACAAGAAACCAGGGTAGATGGCATAACTGTTCTAAGTTTGTGTTCATAAAGGAAAATTGCTAATTAAGTGGCCTCGTTGTCTGGGGAAATACCCGAGGTTCATGGTCTTGTGCTAAGAAGAACAAAGACACGGACACATAAACACATAGTGGGTTTAAGATTGAAAAGTTTAATAGGCAAAAGAAAGGAGAGAGAGAGAGCACTTCCTCATGCAGAGGAAGGAGATGCTCAAGTGGGTTTCTGAGTTTGGGGAGAGATGTGGTTGATTTTATAGAAGGGCCTGAGGAAGCGGTATTTGATTTACACAGGGCTAAGGAGATTGGTTGGACCAGGTACCATTTACGTAGCCTGTGAATCTTTTATTATGCAAATGGAGTATACCTGGCTGGCACCATGACACTCACACACATGGCAATAAAGAGAAGGAAAGAGATACCCTCCATGTTGAATGTAGTACCTGGCTTCTGGCATAGCTACAGTATTTACCGATGCAAGCTTCTGGCTTGCTTATCTATGCTTGCAGCTTGATTTCTCAGGCTGCTTTTTGTTAGAAAATAAATGATTTGAGGGCTGCTTTTTATTAAAGGAAAATTCTAACGAGAACTCTTTTATCCTCACTAACTGCCTAAATAATGTCTTACTGATTCCTATATCACTACTACTGTACTGCTCTTGACCAGAAGAGTGGAACTCAGTCTAGGTTAAAGCAAATGGGGTAGGAGAAGTGAGTTTTGCATTTACATTTTATTTTTACTTAATTTTGGACTTTTTGTCTTTTGTCTTCAATGACTGCCCCTTTTTCTCTATCTGTAATGAGTGGAATGAAAAGAGTTGCAGTTTGGATGTACTGACTTAGTAAAGTCTCAAGTTACGTTAATAGGAGGAAGCCTGTGGTAAGTAGTTCCTGACAATGACTCTGTTAGCAGACACCTCTGAGTAGAAAGCAATGAGTCCCAGAGACATCAAACTTTCAACTCTAAGAGGAAAGCAAGAAGAAGAGGGAGCAAAATTCTGAAGACTTGAGAAGAATTGTGAAATTCAAGTGGAGAGAAGAATTCATTACAAGAGATTTAAACATGGAGGGATACACTTTGGTAGTGCAAATGTTCCTATTCTGTTATTCGCAAGTCAAAGTAACATTTGCTCAATGTGTATGTGCATTGTATGTAAACATAAATAACTTTTAAAATGCTATAATAAAAACAATAGAAAAAACAATTTATCATTAGTTATTGATTAATCTCCACTACCCATTTAACATGTAGTAGTTAATAGTATTTAGTACATTTTATTCTAATCAAGGCATATATGGGTGTAAAGAGAGTACTCAGATCACTTTAAAAAGGAAAGTTTTCTTAAACTATTTGAAATTTGCTTATTTTGCCATCAGCAATTCAAGAAAACAACACAATAAAATGAAATACAATGATATGAATGTTACAGTCAGTAACACTGGGGTGCTGCCTTAGGCTTCCCTAGCCTTTTCTTGCTTTATGTTTCATTCTAATGTCTAATCCATTAAACACACACACACACACAGACACACACACATGCACACACACACAACTGTCCTTCTCCAAGGTTCTGTGTCTTAGACAATTTGGCCTTCACTCATCCCCCAAATATAAACCAATGCATGGTTTATATCAGTTAACTGTTGTAACTGTCATTACTCATTAAACAGCCAGTTATGCTGGGTTCACCAGACTGTTGGGGATTTGTGCCATAGGAGCTATGCACGCATGTTTGTAAGCACTGGGAATGACTCTTTGGTGTAATTGATTGGAGTTCGTAATAAACAACTTACGCGTAATGATGCTTTCTATTATTTCTCCCACACTGCCAGGTTGCTATCTAAAGATAGTCTATCTGCTTATATCCAGACCAGATTTTTCTAAGATCTGAGAAAACATAAATCTCTCAGAGAGCCATAGATATATTTTTAAAAAGGAATTTTGGAGCCCTCTGAGAGTCTTTCAAAGTGTTTCATTTTGTTTTGTTTCAAGTTCATCAGTGTTTCATTAATATTTTCATCAGTGTTTTTTTTTCCCCCCTCAATGGGCTATCCATGCCTTCATGTGGTATTTTTACTTCTCTTTCGTATGACTCCAATGGATCAACCTTTCTGCCACTGATTTGCGTTGATCATGTTATATTGTTCTGTTTTCCTTTTCATATTAATTCCTTTGTAGATTCCAGTAGAGATGCTGATGTGCTCATGTTGTACATTTAGGTTCAGGTGGAAATGCCATTGTCCACATAAGATGATAGTAGAATTTGATCAGCATGATTTCTGTTTCTTTGCTTTATAAAGTTTTATTGCTCTGAGCTCTGTTTTGCCTTTTTTGTGAATCCATTCCATCATTTGACAGTTTTATAGTTCTTTTGTTTGTATACAAATCTTCAAGTGGAACTAACAGGAAATCAGCAATGGCAAATGCTTTGTAATTATAAATTTAAGGACTGATCAGGTGGTGCCAAAAACACATTACATTTTCTTGTACATGGAGCAACCAACTTTTTAATTTCTCTAAAGCATTTTTAAAAGCTTTTGGAGATTTACATTTAGAGGTTAAAAAGAGGAACTGGTATGATTATTAACATCAATCCTTACTGCTCTGTGCTTCCTTTTAGCCTCTTGGTAGAAGAACTGTTAATCATTTTAAAAGATAACAGCAATCATCCAGCTGTAATGAACACTATAGGACAAAATGACCATTATTATTAGGAATTTGAAGTTGTCTGGGGACCAGAGGTTAAACAAAGTTGAATCTGAAACACCATACATTTCCTACTGGCTCACGTTGTAACTGTTTTCATCACACATTATTGTTGACACTTGTATTCCTCCTATTCTTCCTCTTTTCAAGTATAGTTAAAAAAACTTACTCTGTGGAATGTCTATGAGTGGGTTTTCATCTGATATTATGGGTTAAAGTTCTTCTGATATGGCATTCTTCTAGGTAAATATATGGAAACTGTATTCATACCGTATATTTTTAGGACATTTTTGAAATAAATAGGAAAGGTTAGATAGAGAGTTAATCTAAAATGAAAGATTCAAAAGCTAAATTAGAGACCTTAAAGGGAAAGGAGGATAAATAGTAAAATAGAAGGAAAGAAAATGTAAAAAGGAATGGTATGGGACTATTTGGATTACTTCAAGGCAATTTTTAAAATTAAAAAGTGAATGTGAAGTATAATTCATATTTCAGAAGCCACACTACTCTTTGTTTTTAAATATATGTGTGTGCTTGCATGTATAATTTACAGTATTGGGGCATTAACTCAACAAAGTCAGAAAACAAGGAAATTATTAAGATACTAAGGGAAAGTGAGCAGGGGGCATTTTAAACAACAAATCAAATGATGGGTACTGTTTGAATACCTTTAAATTAATTAAGGGCCAGCAAATTAAATGTGAAGAAATACGTAATTACTACATTGAAGCACATGTCCCCAGCCACACTACTAGCATTTACTTTTAAAAGAAGCAGGTATACATTAAGCAAAAGTATAAAATGGCAAATAAGGAAGCCAAATGAGATGCAAGAACATATTACCCTCAGCTAAATAAGACTTACATTTAAATAGCCATCAAGTCTAATGGTAGCATTAACACAGCAAAACCATACATACCTAGCACAGAATTCCTGGAGCTCTTTCTGCCTGGTTAACAAGGCATTTTGCAATTTGTAAGTCTGAAAGTAAGCATCTGTTCATGGAAAGGTGTTTCAAGACTATGTGCTATGTGAGATGACAGACTTGATTTTTAGGAACCTACTAATTAAATAAGGAGTTGGAATGGCTAAGTTGAGTAGGATATTCTTCGAGGACTAAAAAAATAATTTTTAAGATTGTCACAGTTATTTTTATCTTAGATTACTTTGTCTGACACTTGCACGTAAATATAAACCTTTTCTCCTTTAAGTTCTGCTCAGCAGGTACACTTCAATCTTTTTGTAGATCCTCATGATATTTGTTTGTTTTGTTTTCTTTCTTCTAGTAAACCTCTATGGAACTGTAGCAAAGAAATGCCTTATTTGGGTAGGAGAGGTGAAAGAGGGCTCCTGCGGTGCATAGAGGTAGAAGACAAAAGAGAAAGGATGAATATTGAACACAAGCAAGGGAAGAGAGGTGCAGCAACAGCAGACACTATGCAGTTCAGGCTGTCGTGTTACTTCCCTACTTAGTTTAATACGATTATTTCATCAGAGAGGATAATAGCAGCAGCATGATTAATTTTGCAACATGTTTCATGAATGCCTTTACTCATCCGCATACGTTATTACTGCTACTTATTTCACATGAGTATTTATGATAAACATGGGGACAATCAGTTTTCAAATCATGCAAAGGAAGAAGCCTGAAATTTTATATATACATATATATATATATATATATATATATATATATATATATTTTTTTTTTTTTTTTTCAATCGTTGTGTGGCTGTTGAAGAATCAAAGTGTTT